>CM040935.1:27077177-27243576 GCA_023029165.1 Gobiocypris rarus
AATGGTGGCCTGTTTAAGTTGATTGGTTTATTTGGTAGGGACAGTGCATGTTAATGAACAAGCCACACTGGATTGTAGGATTGCATGAACTCACCCGAGTCATAATCGTCTTGACATTTATCTGCAGATTTCTTTAGCCCTTTTCGATCCTTTTCATCTGTTAAAGAACACAGTCATATGTTAAAACAGTGATAATGTAGATGCAATTTAACAACAAGGCTAATAAAACGTAAGAGCATAATGAGCCAGGACAAGACAAACTTTATGTTTTGGGAATGTATTCATTTAAGTAGAAAAATACTTCAGTTTGTGAAACAAGTATGACATTTGGTCCAAGTGTTTACTAGGGGTGCCATGATTCTCCATGTAATATGGAACCGCTCGGTATGGCATTCACGATTCTTGTGAATTGCGGTTTTGCATTTAATGAATTATTTCTATTTCTCTCCGTTTGAAATATTTCTCTCAGTTTATTTCGGCTCTGTTTGAGTGTGCCTGTGAGTCTACGCACTGATATGAGCAAATATCCAATCATATGCACTAAAGTTAGGCGGTGTTTACCCGCGTTTTAAAGCCTTGCCGATTAAACATTTCATTTGCGTTTTACATGCGCTGAGCGCACACTAAAAGCCTGTCAAACACACGGGATTACTGGACTAAGTGTCTTACTGCGCTAATACTGTCAAACACACACAAAGTTAACATATATAAAACAGTGAATATCATGATACCAAAATCGGTACTGAGATGTTAAAAATGTGACGCTTGGAGCGCTGTTGAGCTGTAATCGTAAACACCTCACATTTTTAACATTTCAGTACCGATTTGGTATCGCGGTCGGTACTTTGACAACACTACAGTCGGTTATGTCTACAATGAAAGTAAAGTCGGTGTGTCTGTATATGAGATGTGACCAGGTCTTAAAGTGACAGTAGCGCAGCCTATAGTGAACACTTGTCCTTAAAGGGACAGTTCACCTTTAAAATTATGTTCATTAAAGAACAAAAGACAAAGAGAAAATCACTCACTGCTCTTGAATAAAGTAATACAGTAGCTTTTAATCAATGTATATTGAAGACTGTAGTTTTAATTTTAGCCTACATTTAGTCATTCAATTTCATACTTAAATGCTACTGTAAAGCTCTGACCTGCCACTGTAAATCTTTATATATATTTATTTTATATTATACAATACACTAGGAATGTGTACATGGTTTTTTAAAGTAAAGGTAAGCTTAAGTAAGGTTTTTAAAGTAAAATAAAGAGTTTCACTAATAACTTTCTGTTCCTGTCGCCTAAGAATAGAATAAAAAAGAAGCAAAAAAATGAACTGAATCTAAAACCATGGTTAAAAATCGAGGTATGTATTGAACCGTAGACTAACTGTATTGTTGCATCCCTAGTGTTTAATAAAACCCTCTCTGTCAAAAATCTGGGTGTCCACAAAAAGTCCTAGATGAAAAAATAGTCTAATTGATGTATGGGTTAGGTTATTCTCCAGCTCGGCCAATCATTCATCCAGTGCCATTGAAGTGAACTGTTCACCATCCAGGTGAGAAAATGAGCCCCTGACACACGAGGCTCTGCTTTAGCTTTTACACCTGCTCAACTCAGTCTAACTAGATCTTAGAACGATTTTCTACCAACTAACTGATATGGGGCTATTAGACAGCATTTGGGACACTAAACCAAACTAAAACTACAACTAGTCTATTATTGTACAGAAAGTAAAGCTCGGTACAGCATTAGTAAAGATCAGCTGAGACCGAGTTACAGCAGTGAAGTCAAAGAGCAGTGTTGGATTAATATCAGCGCTGTTAAATATAGGCTAGGTGAAAAGTACGCCGCAAAAAATAATAAATAAAATGCTTTCTTAAAAAGGCAAAAGAACACATGCATTTCTTAATATGATAATTAAAAACCAACAGACTGATGAAAATGTGAATAAATATAAAACGGTGGAGTGTTCCTTTAAGTCTCTAAAGCCAAAGCAAATGCATAAACTAATGATCAGACACACACAAAACCAATGATAAAAACTGAGGGAAAAAAAACACTTTTTAAATTTTGAGTGGACACCCAGTCATTTTCAAAAGTTGGCTTATGGAGACGATTTATGCCAAATTTCATGCTTGTTTAACTAACTGAAGTATTTTAGTAAAAAAAGTAATGTATCTGCTGCACTATCTGTAGCTCTTTGGGGAGCTCTAAAAGGTTTATCACGGCGAGGTTGAACTGTAACTCTGTATGTGGCTTATAGACAACTGCGGCCTATATATGTACAATTTTTTATTTAGTTGGAACAGTTTTTATTCAGGTGCGCTCAATAGTCTGGAAATTACGGCAGATATATTATCATTTATGTTGAAACGAAGTGAAAACAAATCAAATCTCCCATTAGAAATGCAAGGTTGAAAGAAGACCTTCTTGTATTTCTGTTAACATGGTAATAGATTACTGTTCTACAAAGTATTCAAATTAAATTCATGCATGATAGCAGTAGAGCTGGCTCACTAGGCCAAGATCAGTAAACCTTGTTAAAGAAACAACATTAGCAGTAATGAGGTGAAGACAAACTACACCATTTAGTAAAGTGTCGCCTCTCTGCATGTTTAAGAGGATAAGAATAATAAATAAAAAGCACTGAAAGGTCACAGAATGAAATGTGTACTTGTGCTTACCATGCTCAGAGTCACCGCTATCTTCTTCATCATCACCATCATCATCCAGTCTAGATGTTGTAATCCTCTTTGGGTTTTCAGCAGATGAGCTTTCTGAAGTTGAATGTGGCTCCTGTCCATCTGTGAAGCATGAAAACAGTAAACTCAACCAAAATGTTGACACCTACATATTACAAACAATGACAGTAGTGCCTTAAAGGTGCAGTCAAAAGCTGTGACTGGTTACATTCTCCATTTCCACTGCAATGGAAATATATGCATGTCCAGACCTAATCATCCACATTAAAAACACAGTTCAGGTGGAAGGGAAGTGTTAATGTTTTATGTGGTGTCTAGTTCAAGTGCAGTGCAGTTTAGCGATGCTGTCAGCTCCAGCCAGTCAATAATAATAATAATAATACATTATATTTGTTTGGCGTCTTTCTAAGCATTCAGGGTCAACTTACATCTAGGAAACACATTAAAGGGACACTTCACCCATTTGCATTAAACTTTGTATCGTTAGAAACCCAGTCATATTTTTGAATGGTCGCATCATTCCTCAGTTTCCTGAGACGGAGAAATTAGTAATTAACTGCCAATGTGAGAGGAAAAGAAACATTAACGAAGCCGATTTCATCAGATTAGGCTTAAGATAATGAGTGAGAGCATTTTGTACCTACTTTCTCAGTTAATCTAAGCTACTTGGGGTTCAGAGTATTTATTTTCCCCACATTTCTAGTACATTTATGCGGTTTTGTTTCATTAACACAGTGTATACTTTACAGCTACAACATAGATCAAAACATATAATTAAGCATTTCTGAACATTGACTTTTTCTCATGGTTCCTCAATATAATTCATAAAACTACAGAATATAATATTATAGTTTAAATAGGGGCTCATTGTGACAACATGAGACACTTGAGACACTGTGATTTAACCCCGGCTCATGTCTCCTGCTGTTAGATCAGCATTAAAGAACTATCTCAACTGTTAAATAACAGATATAAGATTACAATATCACATTTGTCTGTTTTTACATAAACACACTAAAAATACTTTTGCTATGCTTAAATAAATGTTCAGTGATATCTTCCAAAGATTTTTTAATTTTGGTGCATTTTTTTTTCTCTAAATAATTTTGATATGGCAACTAGTAAATACAGGAAGTTTCGTCATCCTGGCATGTGTGGACAGTTTTAAACCATGTGTGTTACAACTAACCCCGCGTTAGGTTGTGCCCCGCTCTCCCCTACACATTGTGGATGAATTTAACTTGTCTAAGAAAATTAATAAAACATATATAGGCTAAATATCAGTTGACCCTATGTTTACTTTCTTCAAGGACACAGATGAAAATTAAAAGACTACAGTCAAAGCTCAGCTTTTGGGGGTTATTGACAATCTACTGCCCACTTACATGGTTTTGAAAGCTATTTATTATTAATTTTTTGGCCTTCAAACGGTTTAAAGAAATGCACATATGTAGATCAGAGAAATCTAAATTTTCTCAGGGGGCCATTCCTCCGAACCCCCCTAACTACCTCAAATTTGGGACCTCACTGATTTTAAAACCCTGCCTACGACCCTGGAGGAGAACACCGAAAAGGGGATCAAATAGACAATATTCGCCTGTATTTGCATTACTGTACTTACTGGATATCGATTTAAAGGTATCATTATGTTATGAATTTACTTAAGGCACATGACTACTAACTAAATGTTAAGTAACATGACATTGTGGTTATGGCTTTTAAATTAATTTTGAATTTGTTAATAGTCATGTGCCTCAACAACTAAAGTCGTAACAATGATGCAAATCATTAGTTTCCATGATCCATTGTGGTAATTAACACATTAATTTACAGTATTTACTATTTGTTATAATATGTTATTAGGGAATGGATACATTATGACATTTAACGAATAAAAATGAATATATTCGTTAATCTATCAATCATATATAATGTTCATTAGTTGCTGATGCAGTAATCATTAATAAATGGTTTAGTTCTTCATAAATCATACCTCATGATTAATGATCTGTGCATTAGTTAAGCATAAATTAATGCATATTAGAGCACCAGTATTGTAAAGTATTACTGTTGTTGTTTAATGTGACAAATGTTTCTGCCAGAAAATATAGTTTTCCATGCATACTTCCTTTCAATAAAAGTTATATTATCAAGGATTTAGTATGTGGCCCTTCACTTGATTTGCAAAACTTGATGTGGCCCTCTGGTCTAAAAAGTTTGCCCACCTCTGGGATAGACCTTCATATTTGATTACTGATATTTTGGAATGTAGAAAAACAAAATGGACCTCCATGAAGTAAAAAATACTTAACACTGATTTAAGAACACTTAATTAGTGCCAAAGTTACAGACATACCATCATCATGTTTTTCTGCAGTTCTCTCCATTTGTCCTCCACCTATCTCCTGGTGCACCAGTCCATCTATAAAAGAACAAGTTTTGATAGAGTCAAAGTCCTTGCATCTGCATCTCAAAAATACACCAGTACTACAGCAAAACTCTATAACTGCAAGATGTTTTAGTTGAATGAAATTGCCCACAAACACGACAATGGTGCAGTGAAAGATTAAAGTCACACAGAGAGTGTTACCTGTATCTTCAATGCCTTGACTGATGTTATCACTCCCATCATCCTCATCAGCATTACCATCATCTTCATGTCTTGTTCTTGCAGTTTGACATTGTCTCTTCCCAAGTGACCATCCTGCTGAGTCATCATCCTCATCATCTTGTTTTTGTGTTGTGACGGTCTTCTTTTTCCTTTGAGCTGATAAGCTTGTGGTGGACATCTGCCGTCCATCTGATGAAGCATACAGACAATCATTCACAACATAAGTTTTTCTGAAATGCAAAAAAAATGTATAGAAAAGCTTTTTTGGTCGGTTAGCGTCCATAGATTTATATGAAACATTATGAATTTAAATTCTGTTTTCTCAAAATGTAATTTTCTCTCAAATCTCTAATATGACTACCTTTGTGATTTTTGTGACATTGATTTTTATATCATTATCAGGAACTTATATCTTTTTCCGTGAGCTTCCTGTTGAATTCCTGCATCTGACTTCCTGTTGAATCTTCTTCTCTCTTTCAGATCTTTAGTTAGTGGGCTCTTTTGCCTATTTGAGCTGCGTGTCTTTTGCCTATCAACTTACTTTACTACTTTTGATATTAAAAGTCAAAAATATATGCATATAAATAAAGATGCACACACAGTTGATAGAAAGTCAGAAGGAAGGAGACATGACATACAAAAAAAATTAGACAGTGTAATTGGAAAGTATCTTGTACAATAATAATAATTGAATTACTACTGATAACAGAGTCCAGTGTTTGCAGACTGTTCCTCATTCTTCTGCCTCTGCTCCATCGCAAACAGAAGTTTGCCAATCTTGGCCTTTTTTAACTTGTGATGCTGACTATCAATTGAGTTACTCTGATATCATGTCCCATAAAACGAGCAACTTGCTCAAGTTCCTGATTGCTGAGGTCGAGAAGCTGGCATAAGGTAGCAACATGTTTCCTTAACTTTGTTGATCTCAGCAGTTCTGGATTTTTGGCCTTGCTCTCTTCTGCATATCTTCTGAGGCAGTCACCCACAGAGATTAGTTGTTGTGCTACCCTGGCAAACAGAAAGGGGTTCTCCTCAAGTATGCCAACTTCCCTCCGTTTTTCAATTAGGAAGTCAAGCTAAGCTTTTTGTGCGCTCAAGAAGAAGGATGGGCACCTTTCTGCCTCTCTTTCCGCGTGTCACCAAACGTGTCAGTCTGTGGCTCATTTGTTTTTCCACAGGTGATAGAGTTTCATAAATGTCCTTATTAACAGGACCGGTGTCTGCTTTTAGATATGTCTCAAGGGTTAAAGGTGATGCTTCTCCTTCACGCTTCTTATTGAACACAATTATTTGTGCAAGAAGGCTCTCACTTAACTTCCTGTATGCTGTAGTACTCACGCGCTCTGTTAACTCTGCCTTTGCCTCATCCTCAACTTTCCTCAGGTAGTTCTGGAGAGTGATAACATCCTCTGTCAGAGGTACAGTGTCTTCTTTGCCCCACCGCCGTTGCTCCAATGAGCTATGAGCATTAGTCGACACATGAATGGACCATGAGTTCTCCAGCAACTCCTTAAACTTTTTTGCCTTCTTCTCAGTTTTGACATCAGAGTCCATCAAGCAGTGGCCTATCCAGGCTTCAGTGGCCCCTTTGAGTGAAAACCCAATTTTAACAGCTGTAGATGGCTTTCCATATTCATTCTTGTTTACATCATAGTTTGACACCTGTCTGGCTGCTTCAATTGCCAGTTTAAAATTTGCTGGATCACAAATGTCTTTAAGAGTTTCGGCACGCTTATCAATCTCCTTGGCAGCCAACATAAACCGGCCTAGTTCTCTCAACTTTTGTGCAACTGAGATTCTTCACGGCCCTTTTTTGCAAATAACGCATCTCCATATGCACAAATCATCTCATCACTTCTGACGTGAGCAGTTACATGATCTTGTAGCATAGAGTGGATGATCTTTTGTACTCCTTGGCCTGATTTTAGTGGAAGTAAATGTGAGGACGATTTTTGTACTCTTTTGCCTTTCTGTCTTTCCTCTTTCCGTTCTCTACATGACTTCTCATGTCTCCAGAGTTCAGTCCTCTTGAACATTGCATAACAGTGTTGACATGGTAGGTAGCTCTCTACGTCTGCCTTCTCAGAGGGCCGTTTCCATTCTACAATCTCACCATTTCCTTCCTCAAAGACCATGTGATTGTGTTGCCAGTCACCCTCATTACGAAGCCCTTCTATCAGAATTTTCCTTTGTTTTGAGCCAACTGGGAAACTAAAAGCATAGGCGACATCGCGTTCCATACTATGTTTTCTTTCTAGATGTCTAGCTATCTTCATTTGAGCCTTTTCACAGAATACACAGTAATGGACTTTGTCCCAGACTCTGGCACCATCCTTTTTTATGCTTCTTTTAACAGTAATCTTTTTGTCACCTTTAAACTTCCCTTTTTCTTTTGCCTTTGTACCTTTTTGAACTGCTTTACATTTGGCCTGCTGGTTCTCAGCTTCTCTGGTGTCAGTTTCTCTGGATGATGCATGACTGTGGTGCTTCTCAGGAGTATTGTGGCAGGATGACTGGGACTCTAGGGAAAGCAACTCATCTTCACTAGATGATGGCGATGGAGATGGTTTGTAGTCCTCATCCCGTGGATCTGCATCAGACCCACTGGATGACAGAAGCTCCTCTCGGAGCACCTCGTCTCTCTGGATGGTGATGGTGTTGATGGGGGGCTCCCAGGTTCATCACCACGACTCTCTTTGCAGTGGTCCTTTTTGCCCTTCACAGCAGGGCAAGAGAGGGAAAACAAGGAAAATTATCAATTAGATACAGATACATTAGAGCAGGGGTCCTGATAAAATTTTCACCAAGGTACAAATAATAAAAAATAATCCCAAAAATATTATATATATAAATAAGAGGGCTGTCATTTTTTAGAAAAATCGAATTCGAACGGATATCAAATATCAAGCAATGTATTCGAATATATTCGAACATCTACGACAGAAAAAGAAAAAAAACAGGAAAAAAACGACATCGCCGTAACGGAGATTCAATCACAAATTTATGTCTGACAGTCATAAACAGGACTCAGGCCTGTATGGAAAAAATAAATTGTTCACTTAATGTTTGAAACAGCAGATTATCAACTTAATCGATATGAAGTGCCACTATGCATTGCCAATCACAACATAAGGCTACATGGAAAAAAAACAGTATTCAGAACAGGCACAAACAATAACGTGACAACTTAAACAGCAGCAGGAGAACGGCCTGTAGCCTAGCCTAATTCATTTCTTTATATTGTTAGCTAGAAACACTAATCTATCAGCTTGATCTGGATCAAGTGCGGCTCTCACGCTGTCCTCTCCACAGCTGGAACGTGTTCACGGTTGCCATAGCAACTCTCAACGACCACCAGGACTTAAACGGTTTTATAAAAGCTATTTATTTGTTGTAAAGTGTAATAATCATCTCAGAAAAAATTAATTCTTCTGTCAGGCGCAGTTGAAGTAAAAAGTGCCTGGGACAAACGCTGTCATGATGAGGGCCAGGCTGTGTCTGTGTCATTATTCCAACATTATCTTCATAACTTCTTACAAAATAAAAATGTTACCCCTCAGAAAAATGTACTTTCCTCTCTTGTCAACATTATAGCCTGGTGTGAGCGCGGCGCGTGCTCTTCAGTGGTGAAGGTGCGCGCTGTGTATCACGTCATATAAGGACGCACACTGAAAAGTAATCGGGTCAGGTCGTTTACATGGTTACATTTTTCGTTTGATCGGTTCATGAAAAGGTTAATCCCAGCCCTCTCAAACCGATTACAATTTCATTCGGTTTGGGCATTTTTATTCTGATTGAGGTGTTTATATGGAGCATTTTCATTCGGATTGGACTTTTAAACCGATTACAGTGCTCCATGTAAACGCACCTATAGACTGTAAAAAAGATTGCGCTACATGGCACTTTAAAACCGGATAGTTCGATTACGGATATTTCACGTCATGTTCAAATGCATATTCGAATATCGAATAAAACGTGACAGCCCTAATATATATATATATATATATAGTACAGGCTAAAAGTTTGGACACATTACTCTTTGTAATGTTTTTTGAAAGAAGTTTCTTCAAGCTCATCAAGCCTGCATTTATTTGATCAAAAATACAGAAAAAATATAATATTGTTATATATTATTACAATTTAAAATAACTGGTTTTCAATTTATTATACTTTAAATGATCATTTATTTCTGTGATCAAAGCTGAATTTTCAGGATGTTCCTCCAGTCTTCAGTGATCATGATCCTTCAGAAATCATTCTCATATGAGGATTCATTTTCAAAGTTGGAAACAGTTCTGCTGCCTAATATTTCTTCATAACCTGTGATACTTTTTTATAATACTTTGATGAATAAAAAGTAAAAAAATTAAAATAAAAAAAAAGAAGCAAATGTTTTAAAAACAGAAATCTTTTGTAACAACAAAATACACTACTGGTCAGTAATTTGGGGTCAGTCATTTTTTTCTTCCTTTTTTTAAAATAAATCAATAATTTTATTCAGCAAGGATGTGTTAAATTGATAAAAATTGATAGTAAAGGAGATTTATATTATTTGAATAAATGCAGTTCTTTTGAACCCAATTATTCATCAAATATATTAAGCAGCAGAACTGTTTCCAACACTCATAATAAATCAGAATATGAGAATGATTTCTGAAGGATCATGATCACTGAAGACTGGAGGAACATCCTGAAAATTCAGCTTTGCATCACAGAAATAAATGATCATTTAAAGTATAATACATTGAAAACCAAATATTTTAAATATTAAAAAAAAAATCTGTATTTTTGATCAAGTAAATGCAAGCTTGATGAGCAGAAGAAACTTATTTCAAAGTCAAACACATTACACATAGTCATGTGTCCAAACTTTTGGCCTGTACTGTACATATATTTGTCAATCAAAGGTCCGGAACATCTGATCACATGTGAATGCCGTAATTGAACGAAGTTAATTATATGTTATCTTGAACCCAATGTATAATGCAATTAATTGAATTTATATAATTTTTTTTCCATTTGTAATAAAATAATTTACTAGACCTGATTTCAAGGATTCAAACGAAAATTTATAAAAATGTCATATGTCAAAAATCAGTCAGACTTGTTTTCTTTTCTTTTCATTTGATTGTGATCATAATACCGCAGAGCATCAATACAGGCTTTACAGTTGATATAAGAAGCAAAACAGCATCAAATGGAAATATTTTTCATAAAAAAGCAGCATGTAGATCAGGCGATTGGATATAAATTTATATGAATTGTAGCATGATGAGGTACGGAGGTCTAAAAGAGGACTAAACAGTACTAAACAGGCATATTAAAATCATATGCTAAAGAAAAAATACTTACCAGATACTGCAAACTCCCGTGGTGATTCTCAGTTGTAAGTCTTTTTATTAAATCTGTCCATTTTTCTTTCAAAATCTCATGTTCGGATGTCGTGTCGGGGCTGCGCGATCCCGTACAGGTGCATGAACTCCAATGCGGGAGGGGGCGCACATCCCGCACAGGTGCATGAACTCCAATGCGGGAGGCGAGAGGAGGGCGCGCGATCCCGCACAGGTGCATGAACTCCAATGCGGGAGGGGCGAGAGGGGAGGGCGCGCGATCCCGCAGGTGCGTGAACTCCAATGCGGAGGGGGCGAGAGGGGAGGGGGCGCGCGATCCCGTGACAGGTGCATGAACCCAATGCGGGAGGGGCGAGAGGGGGAGGCGCGCGATCCCGCACAGGTGCATGAACTCCAATGCGGGAGGGGGCGAGAGGGGAGGGCGCGCGATCCCGCACAGGTGCGTGAACTCCAACGCGGAGGGGGCGAGGGGAGGGGGGCGCGCGATCCCGCACAGGTGCATGAACTCCAATGCGGGAGGGGCGAGAGGGGAGGGCGCGCGCGATCCCGCACAGGTGCATGAACTCCAACGCGGAGGGCGAGAGGGCGCGCGATCCCGCACAGGTGCATGAACTCCAATGCGGGAGGGGGCGAGAGGGGGAGGGCGCGCGATCCGCACAGGTGCATGAACTCCAATGCGGAGGGGGCGAGAGGGGAGGGGCGCGCGATCCCGTGACAGGTGCATGAACTCCAATGCGGGAGGGGGCGAGAGGGGAGGGCGCGCGCGATCCCGTACAGGTGCATGAACTCCAATGCGGGAGGGGGCGAGAGGGGGGGGCGCGCGCGATCCCGTACAGGTGCATGAACTCCAATGCGGGAGGGGCGAGAGGGGAGGGGGCGCGCGATCCCAGCACAGGTGCATGAACTCCAATGCGGGAGGCGCGATCCTGTACAGGTGCATGAACTAATCAGCACAAATGGAAATCTTTACTTCAGCAAACAGCAATATGTAGGAGGGGGCGATATATTTTTATATGAATTGAATTTTATATGCCGGAGGGGTCAAGTTAACGGTCAAGTTCACGGAAGGGCATATTAATATATATCAGGCAAAAAGAAAAAAAAAAGTACTTACCAGATTACTTTCAAATTTCTCTTCACACTTTCGGTGGTCTTCAAAGCTTGATTCTTTTTATTAAATCTGTCCATTTTTTCTTTCAAAATCTGCCGATCCGACAGGTGCATGAACTCCAATGCGGGAGGGGGCGAGAGGGGGAGGGGCGCGCAGGAGCAGCTCATCATGTCTTTTTACATTTCTCCTAATCAGCATCAGAATTCCACATCTCACTTTCTGATTTATTTATTGAGGAAGTTGAAGCACAAATCAAAAGATATTAATGATAAACTAGAAAATTAACTAAAAATAACAAAAATATATATTTTTAAACATGCTTGTTCAAATCATATTAATGATATATTTATTATACATTATTGATATTTTATGTCTGTCCCCTAATTTGGTATGAAAAAGCTGATATTGAAGTTTGAGAATTGACTATAGATATATTAGTATTATTTCGTTCACATTCATGTTGTTACAAATAATACTGACAGAAAATAGCCTATGAGATTTAATGTTAATGGACACAAACACTGAAGTTTAGTGTTACTTCAACAATACTACAACTTTTTTATTATTTAAAAAATATATTAGGCCTAATACATTCATAACATGTTAAAAAGTGTTTGCCATTTGACTCTATATTCAATCGTACTATTTCGATTGAAAATAATAGACAGAGAATGTGACAGTTCTCTTTTTCAAAGGTCAAATAAAAATAACCATTTAATACAAGGCCTTAAAGTGAAACCTGTGTTGCTCTGAAAGAAAATGAATAGGACATATATAAAATATTTCTAAAATTTAAAATGAATTTAAACGGCACATAATAAAAATTAAAAAAAACATGCAAAAAAAGTTATCTTAAAACACAAAAACGTGTGACTCTTAAGCCCATATCATGGCTTTTCTGCAGAAATACTTGAAAAGATTAGTGTTTTCATCTCTGAAAACGAAATGAATACGTTTTATTAATTAATAATTATTTAATATTAAGGCAAATAATATCTTTTGACAAATGCAAAAAAAGCTTCAAAGACGTAAACAGATTCAATATTCGTTCACAACCACATGTATCATTCATGACAGAAATATCACACACAACTCAACATATTCTCCTTCATGCTTCTGTTCACATCTCACTGGCTTCCCAGATAGCAAAATACACTCGGGCCAGTTCCGGTTTGATTCTCGCCTGCCGGAGACTTACCCGCACTCGGGCCGTATGCCTGTTTACTCACTGCCCGATTCCGGGCCGAATCAATCGGGCCAGATGCGGCAGCCGTTAACCTGCTGACGCTGCCGCAATCAAGCCGGAATCGGGCCGTCACTAATGCGATTAATTCTTGCCATGTTATTATGAAATGTCTACCTTTATTGAGGTTTCTTGAATAACCCATATACCACTTTTGTGTTGATATGATGCAAATGGATAACGTGATAAACTTTTAGCCTATAATAAAAGTTTTGAAGAAAATGCAAACATAAAACATTTTTAATTTTAATATTATTTCAAATGATATAAAAACAAAGGCCAGAAATATGAACAAACTATATTTATTTAGAAAATTGCACATTTATCAAGAAACTACTTAAAACACAAACAAAAAAAATAAAGTGCACAGGTATAAAAGCATAATTTTAAGTAAATGACTAACACTGCACAAATTCAAAGAAACTTATAAAACAAATAACATTTTTGTAAAAAAAAAAAGTGCACAAGCAGCAAAGAAACATCTTAAAATGCTTACTTTTTAAATTAATGATTATATATATAAAATTATACAAGTTTATTATATAAATAAAATTATACAAGTAAGAAGAAACATCTTAAAACACCTATTTGTAAATAGTTGAATCTAAATATATTTGTAAAAGTGCACAAGTACCAAGAAATATCTTATAACACCTATTTGTCAAGAAAGTTTAATCTAAAAAACCCAAGCATATAAAAAAAGGTGCAAAAAAAAAAAAAAACATCTTAAAACACCTATTTTTATACCTGTAATTACAAATATAAAAAGAAATTAAAAGGATTGATCAAAGTTATTTAAACATTAAACACGTTAGACTTCGCTCTCTCCTTCCTTCCTCCATCTCTGTCAGGAGCAAGTTGTAGCCATCTTGTTATATACCTTTCCACCTCTTTATCAGTGGAGCTCTTGGTATGGGCATTTGTCCTCACTGCATCTGTAAATAGCAAACAATATAAAACAAAAAATAGGTAGTTACACAACAAAGAACAGATGTTGGTAAAAAAAAAAAAAAAAGCAAGAAAAATACACCATTAACATTCATATGAAAGGAATCTTACACAACAGATGTATACAGCCTCCATGTACTGGAATGTATATAATAATCAACTTACTGACTACAATAGTCCTGAGGGCCAATGCACGAAATGCCACTTTTTGGTTTGCACCACTCCAGTTAATTCTTTTAGCCAAGGAGTTCGCCAAAAGCTTTCCCAGGATACGCCACACAGCTTCTTTAGTGGAAAACCCACCAATAGTTCCTAAATAGGTTACCTTTGAAGAAAAAATAAATAAAATAAACAGTATTGCAGGCAAAATAACTATACAACAGTAACTGAGTATCAATGTGATTATAATACATACAAGACAAGACAAATTGTGTGAAAAATGCAAGGACTTTAACTTACCAACTTCTTCATTTGTTCTGGCTGATCCTTTATTTGATGTTCAAGCCTTTCCAGATCAGATAAATCTGACAAAGGGAGGTTGAATGTGCTGATGTCTGGAAGTTCATGTGTGTGTGTGTGTGTGTGTGTGTGTGTGTGTGTGTGTGTGTGTGTGTGTGTGTGTGTTGAGGACCTCTTGTGCTTTTAAAACTTCAGTCAGCAGGGCTGCAAAAAACAAAAACATAAAAATAAGCGTACATGTACTTGAAGCTTGTTTTTGTATATTTTTTGTATAGTGTTTTGGTAGGTAGTCAGTTAAATCTTAAATCCCTAGTTGAATTAGACCTTTAAAAAGCTGAAGTTCATACTTACAAACACATGATGAACTGCAACATGTTCTGTCTCCATCTCCAACTGCACTGGTACATGGGCGTAAATTATTCCTAGAGGTGGTAGGACTTGCAATACCACCGGTGTGTCTGGATGGAGTTCTCAGAGGTTCTACCATAGTCCTGGGTGGTGACGGTATTATGGGTGCTGCAAAAACTTCTGAATTATCCTCAATTCTGACAGTTTTTTCCAGTCTCTTGCATGCAAAGTAATTCTCTTCATCATCCTCACTAGAGTGCTTTCTTTTATTTCCCCTGATCGTATACATAAGGGAAAAAACAACAATGTTAAAATAGTCGCAAAACTCGCAGATTGTAATGTATCAATGCAATTATATATAAGACAGTTAACCCAAAATTAAAGTTCTGTAATCATCTATTCCCTCATTCTGTTTTCGCTAACAGACTTTTAATTTTGGGGTTAACTACACCGTTCATATGAAAAACACCTGTGGTAAACATAAATGCTTAAAATACAAACAAACCTGTTCTTTCTTTTTGTGTATGCTGGACGATCATCATCATCATCTTCTGTCTGCAAATCAGACATCAGAGTTGCTTGCGGAAGTTTGAGCCGAGCTTCCTGATACGTGTCTATAAAACATACATTGTTGTTAACCTCCCCAAAAATGTAACAATCATGAAATGTTGTCACAGTTTTCGTAATATGTTATTACCTGTGGTGTGAATAATTCGCACCCTGTAGGCAGACCAAGTACGATTAGGAGATTCATGGAGTGTTACAGCTTTCTGGATCTTAGCCACAGATTTGTAAGTCGGCCAAGCACAGGTACCATTCTGCACCCATGAAGATGGCACAACTTCCACTTCAGATGAGTCGATGAACTCCACAATATGGAACATTTTCTCAAAAAATCTTCAAAAAAAACCCAGAGCAATTTGTTGCATTTTACAGTTTCAATAATAATCAAGTCAAGTTGAGCTTTATCATTCTGCTACACGTGGTGACATACAGTGGAACGAAATGTTGTGCCTCACAGGACCACGGTGCTCCATAAATGCAGACTGTACAAGCCTATACACAACTAACCTACTGAAAAAGTCTGACTATAAATATACTTTATGTATTTACCTATACATAACAATAATCAATAAAAATGCTTTATAAAAAATAACAAATGCTTTCACATAAAAATAAACAAATACTTTTACATAACATTATAAGGGTAACATTATAAGGTAAACACCTGGCTTGGAAACAGTGCAAGATGATTTAGTGCATGTAAAGAGCATATAAACAAAGATATGTAAGAGTATTTTGTATGATTATGTACACAACAGTGTGTGTAGAAGGTGCCTAGTGCACAGAAATAGTGTTACTGCAGGTGGTTTGTACAGGCACACTCACCTGTATGTAGCACTCCCAGAATTGCACAATAATCCATCTAATTTGAAAAATACTGTTATGTTACACTCCACACGCCTGTATCTGAATGTGGGATTTAGGTGAATTATGTTTAAATATATCTATGCTACATTACAAACCTAAGACCATACACTTGAACTGCTGTTGACGTCAATTTAAATGCAGTAAAGGTAGACAGGAAAACTTGTTTTGAAAAGGAAGTATGACATATTTTTTAAGCGTCTCATCAATTTTGGCACATTTAAATTCTTTAGAAAGATCAGATACGAGATAAGCTCCAAGCCTGCAAGAATCAATTGGGTAGTCATAAAATCTACGGACGGACTCAAACTCAGCATATACGATGTAAGCATCATTGTTCTGAATATAGATGTTCTGTACCAACCCAATATTGTGACCAATTCTGACACAGTTATCGCCTTTTGAAATTTTTAGACAAAAATCAGGGAAATATATTTCTTTATACTGTCTCACTTCTCCATTAACAAACTGCAAAATAGGACCATCACAATGCTCTTTTCGCACATTACTTTTGGAAGAGTCGATCTTAGAACCACTACTAGATATTTCAGATATCCTGCGTACAATCTGGGCAACAGGATGACATGGTCGTCGGACCAATCTTTTTAACTGCCCTAAATAATTCTCAAATGGAAATGCAGAAATGTTGTCAAGTGGACCATGGCATTTCACATCATCAGCTAAGTGAACAAGGCCATGCACATTATGTACCACATATTCCTTGCCATAGAGCTTCACAAAGTGCTCCACAAAAGCCACTAGTAATACCTTTGCATATTCACACATTACAGAACACAATGTTGGATCAATAAGAATTGAAATCGCAACTGAGAGAAGCATAAAGTTATTGTAAACAGGAGTGCATACAACATCATGAAGAACTACTGATCCTGTGTAGAGTAAAAACTGTCTTAGTTCAGTTGCCTTCCACCTGTTTTTTTCTTCAATCGGCCTTGGTTTACGAGCAAATTCTGATGGGACATAATTTTTAATGGAGAGTAAGTTCTGAGATAATTTGATTACTTTCTGTGATGGCAAACGAGTCTTGAGAGGACCACTTGTCCATAGATCTAATAACCTTCGCATCACACCAAGACAGACTAAATGCATATAATCATGAGGGAAACATGATACCATGTCTATATCAAGCTCAGTAAATGGAGATCTAGTTATGTGGTGGTCTTCATCACACATGCTTCTGAATGTTTCATTCGTTCTTAGGGCAGCATTAGTCTCAGGGAAAGTCATGCGCTTTTGTATGTAGACACCAGACTGTACACATTTACCACATGACGAATAACCTGTATGAGATTTAACTCCCTTAACATATGCACGAGCAGGTGCATCACAAACTACAGAACTAATTTTTAGGAGTAGTTCCTTTCCGCTGAAAACAAAGCCTGACTGCAGGACCTTAACTTCGTCAATTAAGCTTTTTAAATACTCTGCCAGTATTTTTGGTTTTGAAATGCCACCAAATATTGCTATTAGAAAAGGCTTTTTGGCTATGCCTTGTAATAAGCCTAAAATAGGCCACAGTTGCATATTTGAACTCTTGTGCAACGGAATGCCATCAAAATTTAACTGCAATCTCAGTGTATGTCTGTTTGGTAACTGGGGCAATATTTTTTCTAGAATTCCAGACAATGCATTAAGAATACCAAAATAATAGAAAGAACCTCCTGCTACTTGTTCTATCCTATATATTGTGTTAGTTTTAAGCAGAGTTCGAGCATCTTTTGGAAGGCTGGGATGCATACTACGCAAGACTGACAGAAGAGCTGTTAATGCAACCATTGTGATTCTGAAGTCTATGGCCCAATCAGTTAGAGCGTTTCTAAAAGCTTCATCAGGACTTTCCTCAAAATAGTCATCACTATTCTCAGAATCCCTTTCAGAGTCTTCCGACATCACTGCATCATAATCATCTAAATCAACAGAGTCTTCTGACACCAGCACATCAATATTGTCAAAGTCCTTATCTTTAGAGGCTTCACTTTTACTAGTGCACATCTGTTGATTATGAGGAGTGTCATCACTAGCCTTAGAGTTAGGAGTTTGCAAAGACTTTAAAATCTGAGCAACACTTGCCCTAGCCTTTTTTTGAATGTTAGAATTCACAGTATAAAACTCATAGTTTTCAGACATGACTTGCACAAAATGGCCTCTTCTGTGCTGAGCTTGCAAATTCAGTTTTCTTGTTGTGGTCTGTCAAAAAAAAAAAAACGCACAAACAATGTTTATCTTTACAGCGTTTCCTAGTGTTGTTAACAGAGCCTAATAATGACTGTTTTATTACTTCAAATCATTTCTTTCAGCATGGTTTCTTAAAATAACTTGACCTAAAAATATGTTTAAGTCACTCTACAGTATAGTTTGATCAAAAATACACAGATCGCATGTAAACCTTTTTTTTAAACTTCAATTCGTTCAACCGGTTTCTTAAATAACTTAATCTAAATACTTAAGTTAGCATTCACTGTTAAAATGTAAAGTTGTGAATAATGCTTTAAAATAGCAAGTCAGTATCAACATATCAAGTATCAAGTATCAAAAACCTTACCTTTGCGTTTTAAATCCAACGTCGAAATGTTGTCAAACTGTTGTGAAACCGAATCACCTTTTATCCTCCATTCTGTGACCGTCATCCAATCAGTATCGGCTACGGAAATGCGTCATTGTTACGCACGATTTTAAATTTGCTGTGTTTTGTTCAAACTCAGCTAAATACTGTAGCCTATACTATAACTTGAATAAATATTTATATTAAATAAACGGGTAATAACACAAGCTATATAAAAGTTGTACTAGCAGCTAGCTGTAACAGTAATGTGGTCTGTCCCACGCTATAACATCTGTAACGTTAGTCCCTTTCAGAGTGTCTGCTTCATAGAATACTCGGAAATAAAAGCTCATACGTTTTCCAATTTTATTCTTACCATATTTGTATGTCTGGGTAAATAATCCATTGTTTTGTTGTCGTCCAAACCCAACCATGACGATCACCGCAGTTATAATGAGACCCCTCCCACTGCTGAGAGTTACGATGAACGAGTCACCTGAGATCACTGCATAATTTACCACGTTTAAAGGCCTCATTAAATCAAAATTGAACCTATTCACCTTGTTAGCACATATTACAGGTCTTAGGGTGAACAATTAATCCGTGCAAGTTAATTCACAGGAAAAAAAATTTTGACACTGTAATCTTTAATAAAAGTCAGAAAAGTTACTTCCGGTCTGGAAACGGCGTTCCTTCTCAGATGACGTCAGTTTGACGGTTTAGTTTTGAAAATGCGTAACCACTCCCCTCCAACCTTTCTGCAATGAGCGAAAGATGGAGAGGAGGAGCGCTGAAGTAAAACCCTGCCCTCTATTCAATATTCCGTTTCACTTGGAAATACGTCACAGCACTGAAGAAAACTCACTTGCTACTTCCGGTTCAGTGGGACTTTAAAAAGCATAAAACCGTAAAGAATGACCTGCATGCTTTATTACAACTAAATACATTTGCTATTGTTATAAATATTAAGGAATGTTCTGTGCAAATTTATCACTGCTATTATTATTTTAATTTAAGTTTTACCGCAGATATTTTGTTTTGGACAAATTCACGACATTAAATGAGTAGCTAACACATTATCAGATACTGTCAGGAAATTAAGCACATTTTAAAACACTTTTCTGTTAATTATTGCTTCATTATGTATTCAGTCATAACATAAGCCGAGTCATTGACAGAAGTGGCCCACATCTCTATAGCCAGAATCGGGCCAGTTACGCTGAACAGGAATCGGGCCAGTGCTATGCAGCCGTAACAAACCTGCATGTGCCAGAGCAAGCTGTGGGCCAGAATCGGCCCGGTTAACACACGCCGATGCCGAGTCGGAGCCGCAGACGCCATGGGGCAGCCGAGCTCGGGCCGATTACTACATGCTATCTGGGTTAATGTTTCTCTAGTTCAAGGATATGAATTGAAAAGTAACTTTATTTAAAAGTATTGCTGTCAAATATTGTAAACATCGATCTGATTAAAATCCATATGAAAACAACAATACCCAAAACATATGTATATGGGTAGGTTCTGTGGATGGGTTCTGAAACGGTTCTGTTGAGCAGCAGCTGATATATCTCGCCCATCCCCCACACGGGCCTCAGCCGCCCCTCCCCCTCTAACACTGCCCGAGTTCAACACTTTATACCTCCTGGAGTGCTTCAATCCGTGTATCATTGGTTCAATCGTTTTTTGATTTAATATTGAAAGTAGAAAAATGAGAAAAAAGCTTGTTTTTCGTTTTTTCATTATTTTCAGAAAAACGAAAAACGAGTTTTCGGCGTGAGTTTCCGTTTTTTGTTCACAAGTGGAAAAATGAATAAACACTTTGAATATTCGATTTCTACACGTGGGCGGGAATTATACGCCTCTTTCTGCTGATTGGCCAGCCGAAGATCAAACTATTCCATCATCAGTTCTTCCTCAGTTCAGCACAGCCGAATAAAAGTCCTGCGCCCGCAGCGGTATGGAGTTCTTAACGCGTTTATTGCAACTCCATTTTATCTTTTCCTCATCAAACAACCAGACTGGCTCGACCTCAGCCTCGACACAACCCGTACCGGGGCAGAGCCAAGGCAGTGCTTTCTTCTGTGTGGATATAAATTAACCACTTTAATTCAAGCCTACCTTGGTTAAGTAGCTAAATAGGCCTATATATATATATATATATATATGTGTGTGTGTGTGTGTGTGTGTGTGTGTGTGTGTGTGTGTGTGTGTGTGTGTGTGTGTGTGTGTGTGTGTGTGTAGTATTGTGTGTGTATGTGTGTGCGTGTGTATAGAGAGAGACTATTTTTATTTATTTATTTACAGTAATACAAAAGGAAATAATAATGCGTTGCAACCAGACAACCGTGTTTTTATTTAAATGTATTATAATTGATATCTCAAAAGGGTGCTTAATTAACAAGGACTCGCACACAGTACTGGAACACAAGATTTTCATTAAAGCCTGTAATAACTTGCAATTTCGGTTTGCTTCTCAAACTCTATTATAACCTACCTTCAGAACGCTTGAAAAACGCACCATCAGGTGCAGACCGGAGCAGTGTTCAGGAAATACGCAGCAGTTATTACTTTGTGATTATTTCATATTGAGTAAATACATTTCCAATGACCCCCATATAATTAGACTGTAACAGTGATGAAGCCCAAAGTTAATGTGGGTGGGGATAAGCACAATGTATAGCCTATAATGCATCATATGCATTTTGTAATAATAGCTAGCATAATTAATAATTGACAGGCTATTTGCCAGAAAAGTCGCATCAAGTGTAATTCACATGACACTGTGTCATGTTGAGCGAGAAACATGCGAACGTTGCATTGTAGTAAAATCTGCATTTATTATTAGCCTACATTCAGAAGTTGGCTTAGTGTAAAACACCGGTAAATAAAATACAAAATTTACAACACTATAACACGCTATGCGTATTTTACTTTTCCTCAATGTATGACAAATCCTTGAATAAACGGCATTCAGAAAACAACAATAATTAAAAATAAAAGTATATAGAAGCCTAGCTTAGGCTATATATAAAAATAGCCTATATATTGTGCTATTTATTACCTACAAACAACATTTAGTTTAAACACCAAGCCTAAATTATTTATTTTAATTGAAATCGTTGGGCTCGTCGCTCGTGCATCTTTCATTCGGTCTAAAGTTTCCATATTTGCAATGTAGGATTTGGATGCTGGAGCTGCCTATTTATGTGAAGAAGGTTTCATCCAGTCCCATATTGGCTAAATCGGCATCTTCACATGCAGATAAGAGTTTGTAATAACAGCAAGTACTGACTGGAACAACAGACAAATTTAAGTAATTCAACCAGTCTGGTTGTTTGATGAGAAAAAGATAAAATGTAGTTGCAATAAACGCGTTAAGAATCCGTACCGCTGTTGCGGCGCAGGACTTTTATTCGGCTGTGCTGAACTGAGGAAGAACTGATGATGGAATAGTTTGATCTTCGGCTGGCCAATCAGCAGAAAGAGGCGTATAATTCCCGCCCACGTGTAGAAATCAAATATTCAAAGTTTTTATTCATTTTTCCACTTGTGAACGAAAAACGAAAACTCACGCCGAAAACTCGTTTTTCGTTTTTCTGAAAATAATGAAAAAACGAAAAACAAGCTGTTTTCTCATTTTTCTACTTTCAATATTAAATCAAAAAACGATTGAACCAATGATACACGGATTTGCTTCAGCTACCAAATTTGATTTGAACTATTCAGTCAATTATTGTTTTTTAAACTAATGTTATTCAGTTAAAATCACAAAATAAAAATTCAAATGGGATGTTTTTGTTTATTGATATTCATATCTGTATTTCAAAAAGTATAAAAGGTAGACAATTCAAAATGACTTATCTTTTGAAACTTTCTCATTTGCAATTTTGAACAATAACACCTGGGCAGTCCCCAGTTTTAGGGATGATTGAGATAGAAGGAGGAACACTCTGTGGCCATGTCAAACATTTAATTGAGATAATAAGGTATTATGTTGAATACAAACATTGTCTTGTCCCGAGCAAAATTTGAAATGTATAATAAAAAAAAATCTATATATTGATCAAAATGTAATCAATAATTATTTGTAAAGCACTTATAGAAACTGTAGTTGACCAAAAGTTCTGTACGACACAATGAACAACTCCTCACGACAGCGTCAGAATCATATTGTAGCCAGCCTCTTGAAACTCCATTATCTCCATACCTCCATTTCTCACAAAACTTTCTTTTTTTATTGAACTCATCCCCCTTTTCGTCTGTGAGTTTTCGTTTCAAAGGTTGGCTCACTCCCGGTAAATGTCGCCATATATCAGCTAATATGCAGCAGATATAATAGCTGCAGACCGCAAGTTAGCTGCAGTACTAGCTAGCAACAGACTAGCGCCCTATGTGCCATCAGTGAACTCACTGAGGGTTTTGATGAGAACATTTTCGACATGGCCACAGAGTGTTCCTCCTTCTAGGACAAGTTGCAATGCACATTGATATTCACTGCATGTATAACATACTATTTATAACAAAACAATATATAAAACAACCCTGCCTCTTTTCTTTACAGCTTAAAAATATTAAACATATTAATATGGTCCATGCTATATGTGCTTTTGTAGCCTACTCTGACCATCTTCACTGTAATAAACTAAAAAATGACAAAACAACCCTCTATTTTTTTGTTACTTTTCAGTTCTATCAATAATAGTCATTATAAAAGTTTAAGTAAAATGTACAAGAAGCTATACAATAAGAAAGCAAACAATTCAGTCTAAGTCAGCGCTAACGTTACAGCCTAAATATATAAAGTTATGAAACTTCACTAGCCCTCAGCCAAAATGATTGGCAAGGGAACAAATTATAGATTCAGCAAACCAAAGACCGCCCGTTAGATATACACAATTATATCTCATGTTTAACCACTACAGAGACGTCAGAGTCAGCGGCAAACGTCAAAAGGACTAGCCGAGGAAACACTGCTCCAGGCGGGGTCATGTGCCCGCTGATCGCCTGGAATGGATCTCACAACCTGGATAACATTTTCTTAAATGAACTGCAGATTTGAGCTTTAAACAACTACATTCTCGCCTGAAAAACTCTTAAAACTACACGTTGTGACAAAATAACTAGTATTATATTGAAACGGTATATTAAAAAATGCCACTTCATATGTTATCATTCCCCTGTAACACGCGCAGGTGACGATTCTCTGTTAACCAATCAACGTTCTGCAGTGAGTCTAGCTCAACCCTTTAGTACCGTACCACTGTGCTAGGTACCCCAACAGAAGGGTACCGAAAAAGTGGTACGGTGCGGTTCAGCATTTTGGTACCATTCACAACTTTTGACAGTGGAAACGCAAATAATTGCGTACCGTACCATACCGTACAGCTCCGTGGAAACGAGCCATAACTATCTGCCTCTCTTCCAGGGGGACCAGTGCCTGGTGCGCGGTGACCCATCCAGCTAACCTATATTTTGTACATATTTAATTATTATCTAAGTTTTGTAAGCAATAAAAGACGTCTAACTTTTATGCTGGTGTGGTCTCCCCCTCTTTGTTATGGTCCGTTTGCGCCATGGGCCGTAACACTGATGTAGAAAAACCAGCGTGGTTAAAAATATGACCAGCCCAGCCTTGTCATATGGGTCATAGCAATTTTTAGATAAAGAAACTCTTTGGAGCCAGGCTTTAAGCTATACAAACGAGGCCCAAAGCTACATAGATGCATTCAACTGCATTAAAATCTCAGTCCGTCAATTACCACCGCTCGTGGAGTCTTATTCAAATGAATGAAAACCTAGCACCTTGTAATCCTATGAACTGGTCTATACTTTTGAATTATCGGCACCTACTTAACGTGAGTCAGGGCTTTTATATAACCATGGAAGGCAAGAAAAATGTACAAAAAGCTTTTTAAAAATGTATATGTAATACATACAGATGTTATGTTTAAAATGGCATCTGGCAACAGTACTATGATTTATACTTAGTATAACCTAGCTATGACCATGCATTTTTGCCACTCAACTTTACCATACCATATGAAATGCATGATCTCACCATTCCAGATTATATTTACTTTACATTATTAGCCTTGGCATGCAACAGGTAGAGTCATCGTGCATACTAACATTTGACATTTCTGTATATCCACTTAAACTCCGTGGACCCTGTACAGGGTCGGGAATGATATCGTCATGTATATACTTTCAATGTTAAATGTCTGTGGAGGAGCTCTGAGCTCATATGTGGCTCCATTTGAAAGTCTCTGCTTTCTGGAGATATGCATCACTTTGGCATTTGTTTTACACAAAGTAATGTATTTACACTAAATTACTCTGGTACCATTTCCGCCTGGATTTGGCCTACCCAAATTGAAAAGCTTCCCATACACACATACAGTGGACTCTAGGTTCAAAATGTTGGCGTCATTTTACAGGAAACTCTTTGAAGTTACATAAAACACTGCTAAAAGTGATAAACATGTAAGTATATGTTGTGTAAGCTGTTATAACCCCCCAAAAAATTAGGCGCTTTTTGATTTTTTTATATAAATTCATTTTTGAAAGTGTGTAACTCAGGCCCTGTGAGCTCTAGGACCCTGCAGACAGTTTGGGCTGTTTCCAGCATGTATAATTAATTTAATGAAGCTGGGATATTGCATTTATATCACTGTATATGGTGGTGGGAGGGGGTGGTGGAGGGGGAAAAAAGGGGGGTCATCCCTTCAGACCCATTTGAATAAATCTTGCATACAACATGACACAGACAAACTTCTTTTTTCCACTATTTTCTAGAATTTAGTGGAAACTGCCCAAACTGTCTGCAGGGTCCTAGAGCACACAGGGCCTGAGTTACACACTTTCAAAAATGAATTTATAAAAAAAAAAATCAAAAAGCGCCTAATTTTTTGGGGGTTATAACAGCTTAGACAACATATACTTACATGTTTATGACTTTTAGCAGTGTTTTATGTAACTTCAAAGGGTTTCCTGTAAAATGACACCAACATTTTGAATTTAGACCACTGTATGTGTGTATGGGAAGCTTTTCAATTTGGGTAGGCCAAATCCAGGCGGAAATCCCCAAAAATGGTCTTGGAGTTTAAGTATGACCTTGCTTTCTTCCATAGGTTGTAATTACTTCATGTTTACATTTCAGAAAACATATTGAACCCAGAAATCTGTTAAGTTCTCAGAAATCATTTTAAATTGTTTAATCCTTAAAAATACCACAAGGCTAGGCATATAAATCAAAAAGATTGTAGATAACTTGGGCGCAATATCGATTTTGGGCCATAGGTGGAGTAAGAGTGCAAAAGTGTGTGAAATTCCGAGCTAAATTCTCAACATTGACCCAAACTGAGGACTTTGTGTGAGAAGCTTCTAGAAGGCATTTAGAGGTGATTTAACAGGGAACAAAGTGAGGACCGGCCCAAATGTCCTCACTTCCCAAAAATGTCCTCACTCTGTTGGTTAAAAACTCACGCTGGTCCTCACAATGTCGTAAGTACAAGAACACACACACCCACACACACACACACACACACACACACACACACACGTTTGTTTTTGTGAAATGTGGGGACATTCCATAGGCGTAATGCATTTTATACTGTACAAACCATATTTTCTATCCCCCTACACTGCCCCTGCCCCTAAACCTACCCATCACACACACACACACACACTGCCCCTGCCCCTAAACCTACCCATCACACACACACACACACACACACACACACACACACACACTACCCATCACAGGAGACTGCACAGTTTACTTTCTGTGAAAAAAACCTCATCCTGTGTGATTTATTAGCATTTTGAAAAGTGAGGACATGGGGAACGTCCTCATATTTCACCCTCTTTTTGTAATACCTATGTCATACCCATGTCATTATACCAGTGCCGGCCCGTTATATAGGCAGTATAGGCAAATGCTAAGGGCGCAATCTCGCTAGGGGGCGCCAAAGAGGCCAAGGGATAATAAAAAAATAATAAATGTTTTTTTTTTTTTTAAGTTACAAACATAACCAAACTGCTGATATCTTTAGCAAACTAAACTTCGAATTAGTATTAATAATTTGTATTATATTAAAATCCAAAATAAGGGCATTACTGCACCCGCCCACAATTGATTGACACCTGAAGGATGGCCTGAGTGAGGTGAGACCCACCCAGGCTCCGTGTGCCGATGTGTTTACTTTCTGTAACGGCTCAGCGAGGGGCGAAGTGGCAACATGTCAAAACAACCTCATACATTATCTGGTGCGCAAGGAAGAAAAAAACTAAAAGAAGAGGAGGAAAAACGTGAAAAAGCCAGAGGTAAGACTGTGTGAAGAAATCACTGAATTAATTAATTGTGCGCGTGCACTAAGATAACACGTTAACTTTACAGATGAATATCTACATAAAGAGACTGATATCCAATCCTTAAAAAACATGCATTGCCATGGCTTGAAAAGCAGCATTTTTAAGGACAACAACATTGTCGTTTTTTATGCAATGCCCACTGGTTTGAAATGTCTGTAATTAGTTAGAGAGGCACATTAAACGCAGTTATCAAAGGCCTAATAATTTGTCACTGTATGAGACAATATTAGCAGGCAAGAGATGATTTATCACCTTGGCATAATAGTAGAATCATTTAGTTGTTCAGAATCATCATCTAAGACTACAAGATGGATATTTCTAGGTGGAAACCTTCCAGTGATATCTTTGATTATAGGATGTTAAAATGAGCAGTAAGTCTAGAGGTGTAGACAATATTTATGTTGGATTATTTCAAATATCTCTTTGTATTTCTTATAATATTTTTTTTAATGTGTATTATCTATTCATTTATTTAACCCTCCGTGGTCCACAATATGATTTCAATGAGTAAAATGTTTTGATGTTTTTCCTGCTTAAAATTAGACACCATAACAATAAACATTTTTAAATTTTTTATTTTTTATAATTTTTTTAATTGTGTTGCCTCAAGGCAACATTGTACCTAACGGAAAAATTGAAACATTTGACATTTGCATGTAGAAAAAAGAAATATATGTATTGACAAACATGCATTTCTTTAACCAGACACCTGAACAAACACATTTATCCAGTTTATAATGTATTAAAAATGTAATATTTAATAAAAAGTAAAATTTCAAATTCAGCTGTTGCTCTCAGGCAACATTGTACCATTGTGGAACACAAGTATTACCAAACCATCATATCAAGTTATCATCAAGTTATCAAATTAAGTTATCATATCCATCTTCATCCTCATCTCCATCTTCAGTCTCACCTCACTCTTTCCCTGCCGGATTGTCACTCGTCTTCCTCATCACATGACACCTCATCCTCACCCTCATTGGTTGTGTTTTATACTTTTTTAAAGTGCTATAGAAAATGTGCAGATCATAATATGTGCAGTTATAATATGTGAATTACTAATCTTATACGTGCATTACAAAGTCATGCAAAAATGCAAATATATTTCGATAATTTAACACTTTTCCTTACAAATATACTACATTTGTTTCCAACCCAGTGTGTCAGGTATGGCCTTATGCGATTCCATTAAGGTACAATGTTGCCTTGAGGCAACACACAGTTTTTTGTTATTTACTCTAAAACATTTGATGATATACAATGTAAAGTTCTTGAAAATACTTCTTTACTTACCAGTGAAGGTGACTCATATTTTTTGTGGTTGATTAACTGGACGGAAATTAGTGAAAAATTCACTTTTCATTGGAGAAAATATGGAGCCATGTGACCTATGAAACAGGACACAAAATGGACCCCTGTGGGTTATGTGACCACTTTTTTGCACTTTCATTAATTAGTGTTTGAGTTCAGCTATTTAAGTTTAATTTGTGATTTGTTTTGTTAGTTTTCTTATTTAGGCTATTGAAGAATTTTATATTAGTCTTGTTATTTTTAGTGCTGTATCATACTTTTACTGTATTATTTCAATCATTGTTGTTTGATTTGTTTTTTTTATATTTGAGTAAATTATGATCCAGTTATTTGGATTAATTTCTAAAGTGGCTTTTGTTTCTTTTGTGTTTTTTATTTTATTTTTTATTTTTTTACCAAAAGTGTTGCACTTTCTTTCACACTATTTAAACATGTGAATTTGGAACCCTTTTTTTTTTTACAAAATAAATGAAAACGTCAATGGCAAAATAATTTAGGCTCATGTTTTCTCATAAAGCGACTTTGGGTATCTAGAAAAGTGCTATACAAGTGTTATTATTATTATTTTTTATTATTTTGTGTAAATACTTGGTGATATAAATCGCAATAAGGGGGCGCCAAAAAAAAATCTTGCCTAGGGCGCCAAAGAGGCAAGGGCCGGCACTGCCTCCATATCCAGAAATTCCATTCCCCGCTTAATTTTGATAATACTCCACATAACGCATGGGGTCCACATTATTTACATTTACATTTAGTCATTTAGCAGACGCTTTTATCCAAAGCGACTTACAAATGAGAGTAATAGAAGCAACCAACACCAGTCAAGGGCAACAATATGCAAGCGCTGTAACAAGTCTCACGAAACACAAAACACAGGACAGTTTTTTTTTTTTTTTTTAAATAAACAGAAACGAATTATGATTGTTGAAGACCATATTTTTTATTTATTTAAAAAAAAAATGTATGCTTTATTAAAAAACACACTGCTTCACAGGTCTAAAGTGTAGTTTAGCACACACTTTGCCGTAGCTAAGACGTAGAAGGGGTAACGCCTCCGCCCGGTGGACCACCGAACAAATTATTCGTTCGGAGGAGTTTTCGTTCTGGAGTCAACTCATATCATGGATTGAGTACGCACATAATTCATTACCAGTGTCAGGTACGGGCCTTTCGCATTTTGAATGTAGTTTAGGGTACCAGCCATCTATCTTTCCCAGTCTGGAATCCAAGGTCGCGGTCCCCTCTGCGCACGCCTTCGTCCAGAGGTGTCGAGACACTTGGAGTAGAGCCCGTGAGACTCTGCTCCAGCTGGGTAGACGCACCAAGGCCCAAGCCGATCGCCACCGGTCTAAGCCTCCCGTCTACGTCGTGGGTCAAAAAGTGTGGCTTTCTTCTAAGAACATTCCTCTCCGCTCTGTGAGTAATAAGCTAGCCCCTAAATTCATTGGCCCATTTACTGTCACCAAGATTCTTAGCCCGGTGACAGTCCGCCTCAAACTACCTCCCATACGGCAGAATTCACCCGTGTTTTATGTTTCCAAATTAAAACCTGTTTTTCATGCTCCTATTAATCCGCCTACCCGGTCCGCCTATCTGGATGCCAGGCGGAGGGGACGCAGATTCAGTACTTGTGGACTAAGAAGGTTACGGTCCGGAGGAGAGAAGTTGGGTTCCTGCTAGGGACATACTGGATCACTCCCTTATCGATGATTACAATCGACATGTAGGCTCCTGGGAGCTCCAGAAGGCGCTCCTAGGGGGAAGGGTACTGACACGGTTTATGAATTCATCGTCTCCTTTCTCTGTGTCTTGTGAGGTTGTGTTGGAGGCGTGGTCACTGATTATAGGACTCATCACCTTCAACTGCTGCACTCATCAGTCTCACTATATAAACCTTCGCTGCAGTTCACCTGCTTGTGCCCTGGAGCCTGTCTCTTTGCTACCTTGTTGTCGGTTACCTGAGTCTGGTTTATTGTTGGCCTTTCGTCGTCCTGTGTACAATAAACTTATCTTTTCGCTATTGGATCCTCCTGTCTCTCATTACAGCCGTGACATAAAGTTCTTTATGGGGACTGGTTTCATCCAATTCAACACACAAGTTTGAACTCCAACACTGACCGAAAGTGTGTTGTGGGGACGTTGTGAGCGTCCATTTTAAAGCAACTATTAACCCGGAAAAAAATCCCAGCGAAGGACAAAACTGGCTCTAGATTCTCCTCTACCACTAAGCCACTGGACAAATGCCATTAAACTGTTTAGTGTTGTGATGTATACCAGATACGCATCAAAATATGCTTTAAAAACACTAAAATAGGGCAAAGAGAGCCAGTAGAGTTAAATCTTCAGTGATGAACATGAACGTAGCTGTTGAGGAGAGCTGATTTGAGCCGATTTATCGTCCATCTGAGTCTCTAATGGGACAGAAGGATCAGCATCACCTGATGCGCTGGTATTAACAGCAATGCTGCTCATCTGTAAGAAACGACAGTCATATGACAAGATATTAGAACATGTATCATTGTTTGTGATCACTGGATTTTTTTTTTTGTGATAGTGAAATGCAATATGGCCATTGTATGCCACATATAACTTGGACGTATAAAGTTTAGGGTCAAAAGAGAAACATTGACCTAAGTGTCACTGAACCTGGATTGAAGCTTCCTTAGATTTGGATATCATTTATTGGTGTAAATGTCACAGGCCGGCCCTTCTCTGGGCCTCTCACGCTCCGTAATCTACACCACCCTTGGGGAGTCGGACTGAAGCAGACACAGGACAATGGCAGGCAAGTTCAATCCAATTTATAATTTATTGGTTAAGAAAGGCAATCTAAAATCTGTATGCTTCTGGACAGGGTCGTCCGTCCCACGGACCCGCCGGGGAGGCTTCCTGTCGCGTCCAAGGGCAAGAGGAGGGTGGAGGTAGGTCGATGCCCCGTGAGTAGGGCTTCCTTACGGCTGTTCCGGTAAGTGTCAAAGGGGACTTCCTCGTAGGGTCTGGCGGACCAGGGGGGTCTAGACAGCTTCGCTACCAGGCGGTCAGGCGAGTGCCGGCACACACTCCGACAGGTGGGTGTTCCAGATGTTACTTCCTCTCCCTCTTTGAAGACTGGTGGCCACAGCTCTCGCACAGGAGGCGTTCAACTGGGGGCTTCTTAACAACAACAAGGTGAGTATCCAGGTACGTCCTGGTCGTCGCAGCACTCGCTGGAGGCTTCCACTCGGGGACGTCCAACTGGAGGGACGTTCCTATAATACAGGCAGACAAGTACAGAAATCCACTCCTCTTCACACTTCGTAGTCAGGGGACTCACACCGGAGGAACTCCATACACAACCCCAAGGTGAGTATTCAGGTACGTTCTGGTCGTCGCAGCGCTCACGCTAGAGGCATCTACTCGGGGCCGTCCAACTGGAGGGACGTTCCTATAATACAGGCAGACAAGTAAAGAAATCCACTCCTCTTCACACTTCGTAGTCAGGGGACTCACACTGAAGGAAATTCCATACACAACAACAAGGTGAGCATCCAGGTACGTTCTGGTCGTCGCAGCACTCGCTGGAGGCTTCCACTCGGGGACGTCCAACTGGAGGACGTTCCTGTAATACAGACAGACGAGTACAGAAATCCACTCCTCTTCACACTTCGTAGTCAGGGGACTCACACCGGAGGAACTCCATACACAACCCCAAGGTGAGTATTCAGGTACGTTCTGGTCGTCGCAGCGCTCACGCTAGAGGCATCTACTCGGGGCCGTCCAACTGGAGGGACGCTCCTGTAACACAGACAGATGCAGAGATCCACTCCTCTTCACACTTCGTAATCAAGGGACTCACGCTGGAGGAACTCTGTACACTGCAACAAGGTGAGCATCCAGATACGTTCTGGTCGTCACAGCACTCGCTGGAGGCTTCCACTCGGGGACGTCCAACTTGAGGACGTTCCTGTAATACACAGATAGGGACACAGCAGACACTCCTCTTCGCTGTTGGTAACACCAGAGCATATAATGGAAACCCCGCTGCTGTAAGCAAACAGATCGGTGCACAACAATTGCTCCTCTTCACTACTGGCAACACAGGGCATACGAGGGGAATCGTTCGCTGTAAGCAGACAGATAAATGTTCAACAATGCTCCTCTTCACTGCGGGTAACAACTGGATACTGAAACAGGAAGCGTTCACGGTGAGTGGACAGATAAGTATACAACAATTTCTTCTCTTCGCTGCTGATAGCACAGGACACTGGAATGAAAGTGTTCACTGTAAGTAGACAGATAAGTATACAACAATTGCTCCTCTCCGCTGCTGATAGCACAGGACACTGAAATGGAAAGCGTTCGCTGAGGGCAGACAGATACGTATACAACAATCACTCCTCGTCACTGCTGGTAACACAGGGCATTGGAATGGAAAGTTTCACTGTAAGTAGACAGGTAAGTATACAACAATTGCTCCTCTTTGCTGCTGTCAACACGGGCATACAAGGGAGATCATTCACTATAAGCAGGCAGGTAAGTATACAACAACTACTCCTCTTCTTATGTTTGGAACATGAACGACACTCAGGTGGGTAGTAGACACGGCGAGTTTAGGCTCACACTTCACACATCACACAGTGCATCACATCACTTCATCACGGCAATTTCAAACCTCAGTGGAAAATACATACAAGAGGGCCGTTTGTCCCGTTCCAACCTGGCGTTCACATCAGCGGTTCCTCAACCATGAAGAGAGTGGAGATCGATAGACTTACTCACAATCCTTCCCAACACTTCACGGTCCAGCGAACTTCCCTTCTTCTCACACTCAAATACGGTGCCCCGTCTCCAGTCTCGTTTCCTCTGAACTTCCGCCCATGGCTCTTCCCAAGGACTCCAGCTTCCACCGCCAGAGAACACAACAACAAGACGCCACCCGAAGACTCTCCTAAGAGGACTCTGCCCTCTCCTTTTATCCTCCTCTTCAGCAGCGTGTTTGTAATTGTACACCGCTGTTCGCAATTAGCGCATCATCCCCGTATTCACGGGGATTCACTACACCCGGAACTAACCCGGTGTTCCCTTATTATGGGTCCCGGGAGGCGATCGCGTGAAATTAGTTTCGCTTTTTTTAGTTCCTCTTTTGTCACCGTGTGACATAAACCTATTACAATTTTTATTAAAATAGTAATACAGGTAAATTAGATCAATATATTTTTAATAGATTACATTTTTTTAACTAATCAACAACCAACTTGCTTGACACGTTGCAACAATGAGCTTTTATGTACACAGTGCATAGCAACATACTTGTGTTCTCCATGGGTAGTCTTCTCCTCCATAATCATAGGTGATTTCTTCTCCTTCTTTAATGTCATGAAGGGCAAACAGACAAAAGTGGGGCTTTTCATTTACATAAATGTTCTTCATCTTACAACTTGGATGTTTGTGGTCATCATTAACTAACTGCCCAAAAGATCCATCTTCTCTTGAGGCATCAATACTTAAAAATATGGAAACATAAGAAAATGAGAAATACAAGCATTATAATATACCATCAACAATTACTTTTTTTTTACACTATAGTATAGCATAAGGTATATAGCTTTTGTGCATCTTACCACCATGTTTTCCCTCGCCACTTGAAATCAAACATAAATGCAGCACAGGAAGCGTGGTAATGCTTTCTTCTCCTCTGCAATTGTGCATCATTTATCATCATTTATCATATCTCCCCTGTACTCAACAACAAAATCACCTTTGCAAAAGAAACCTTTTGCAAATAGACCACGTCCTGCATAATACAGAAAAAAACCTTTACAAAAATCTTGCAGATAAAGGATGCCAATTACACAAAATACATCAATAGTTAGCTGATTTTAAATAAGTTGCAGTTACCTAAGTAATGCACCCAGTCCTAGATGCTCATAAGATTAAGGTTAAGACATGAATATAATAGTAATTATTGTCTGATAAATCACAACATACACCGCTTACCTTTCTCTGCATTTATATACTTCACGTCTAATTTGAATGTCTTGTCAGTCTTGGAAACCACATGATGCATGGCATCCTTAAGGGGGCTGATTTGTGGTGGCATTTCAAACTTGGAAAAAAAGATGTGTGAAGAATTAGTGTGAAAATGAGGAGACATGCAAAATCAAACTAGTATGTTCAATAAGCAGATAATGTTATTGCAATGTAACACTGAAGTGTATAGAAGTATACTGAAGTTGCAATAAAAAAAGGATAATTAATGTCTGGCACAACACTAACCTTAAGGACATCAACTCCGATTTTCACTTAGACTCTAATCTCTCACAAATCAAAATATGACTATATATTGCAAGGTTTCCGATCTTTAATTCTTCATAATTACAGTCAAACACTATTAACACGAGCCTGACATCGATTGCAACCCCCTCCTATATTTCAACATGTGCCCTATCAAAAATAACATTTCTATTAAAGCATAAAATAATCCATCCCTCCGTGAAGTTGACAGAAACTAATTTAATATTAACCAAATTCTCTTCAATAGCAGTCAGGCTAAACATTTGACCACACTTTTCAGTTAAAATTAAGACTTTCACAATAAAATTGAATGATTATGTGATCGCTAATATCGTCAGGCCTCACTTAGCCTCAGCAGTTAATTAGCACTTACTAGCTAGCTAAACTATTTAGCCTAACTTAATACATATATCATATGTACTTACCTTGCATTTCACCTTTTTCCTCTTCGTACCTTGGCATTTTCTGCATGTTCTTCTTAGTGTTGAGTATTCTTCTTGTTGTTGTTGTTTAATGTAGTTTGTGAAGTCAATTGTCAATTTAATATGTATTTCTTTGCTGGAGGACTAGGAAGTGGGCGGAGCCCAACCATAATTGGAAAATGTGTGTGTGGAGACGTTAGTGCATTACCAGCCAGAAAGGTTTGGGGGCACAACTGAGCACTCCCTACACACACCCACACTACCTCAAATGCGTGTGTTATGGGCCAAAGCTAAAACTCCGCCCACCACCTTCAGAACGCCCAGGTAGCAAACAGCTGTTGTTGTGTTGGGCCAATGTCGGGTGCTGACGTTGGCCCAGCGTATTTTTGTCCGTTGGGCCAACCATGTTGTTGGACGGCCAGCAGACCTTCTGCCAACCTAAAAACACCTTATCAACCTTCTGCCAACTTAAAAACCACTAAAACAACATTGGGCCAACGTTGGGCCAACCATGTCATTGGACAGCCAGCAGAAGAAATAGCCTATTTTAACCATCTGCCAACTTTATAAAAAGTAAATCTGCAAACTTATAAATAAATAGGCTTTACCTACACCTTTCACTCAAAGTGTAAGATTGTGACATGGCCTATTCATTGTTAAATTGCATTAAGAGAAAGCACAACAGACAAACTGAATAGGTTATAAAAATGAATGAACCTATTTATTGGTAACACAATAACTTACTTGCTGCAATTTCAATGCAGTTAACAACATACAGTATATGTGGTGCTGTTGTTGAAGAAACTACAGCAGATAATAGATAAATTAAACTCAGAATGTTAAAACATCTCCACAAACCATTATATACAAATACATTCTGCAGATTTTCATTCTGGATTTGCAACAATGAGTCAATGTACAAAAAATTAGAAAAAAAAAACTACACAAAGACAGCGGAAAAAATGCAAAAAAAGTAAAACAAAGTCAAAGAAATCAACAAGGAACCAAAAAGTGACAAAAAAGGCAGCAAAGAAAATCCGGAAGAAAACAGAAAATGTGCAGATTACGTTTTTTACAGATTTGAAGTGAATTAGAGATTGTGTGCGGCTCTGATGATGAAGACGATGATGCGGAGGAGAAGTAGCAGTAGTAGGTATACTCCTGTAAAAAACAACAAACAACTTTTTAGAACATTTAAGATGTGTTATTTCATCAATTAAATATTTATAATTATTTATATTTAATAATTATTTAATCGATACATCATCCTCAATAAACCCGTCTCCGTGTTGCCTCGGATCTTTCGAATATTCAGATCTATTTTGACCTCTGACCTGTAAAAAAGCCTCTGGCTTGGCTTGCTCAGTTGGGACACCACATTTTGCAAATAAATGTCCAAATAAATCTAATTATTAAACTAAATTAACCATATAGACTAAATTACTGATCTAATTACTGATCTAAAGCCCACATTGTTACTGTATGATAATCTAAATATATTCTGTTGCATTATTTTTCTGTTTAACACTGTGAAGCTGCTTTGAAACAATCTGCATTGTTAAAAGCGCTATATAAATAAAGTTGACTTGACTTGACTTGTTGTTCTATTTTAATAACAATCCAAAACAAACAAAAAAAAATCTCCAAGAAATTTTCATCAAATTTTGTATATATCTTAATGCAGTGTATGCCTATTGAAGATGAAATACACCTCTGTTTAGTGGTGGGGTTAGACAGAGGAAGATAAAAACAATCATAGGAAGACACTTACATTCACTTTCACAGCTGCTGGAATCTGCTTGAGGCATCTGCTTTTCTGTGTTAAAGAAAAAATATAGTAATTATCAAAATGTAAATTACTTACAACTTATATATTAATATGTATAATAATTAATAACATATTTGATCAGCCTTAAAAGGGCTTCTGTACCTTTTCTGTTGCTCTTTTTCTTCCTCCATTTCGGTCTCCACTATACTTCAGCCAGGTTTTTATTTTTTCCTCTGCTTCCACCACTTTTGCTCCTTGTTTTTTGGCTGCATCTGTCAGAATGAAATTAAAGAAAATTAAACAGAGAAAGGGTTAGCAAACAGATCTTATCTGAGGTGTATTTTGTAGAGCTCTGTATGATTAGATTAATTGGCATTCTTTCATAGACTTGCATTGTATTTCATTCAATGACACATTATTTGAGACTCTAAGGGGTTGTTTCCTCTTTTGCTATTTCAAAGTTATGTCTAAGTTTTGAATGTTTTTTAAAACGTATCACCTATGACAACTTTTGCTAGCACGAGTGTAGAAAATGTGCTCTTCTGTCCTCTCCCTTGCCAATTAAAATTGTTGGCCAACTCATTGGTTATTATTTCCCTCATGATTCTGTGGACAATGTCTTTGGCAGATGTTCCACCCAAGCTGGTAAGATATCTTGTCTATGAAAAAATGAATAAAATAAAAATAGTGTTAAGCAGCAGTAAATCAGGTCTAGATACATGTTAGTATTCTTTTAAGTGAAGTAACAGAACATCATTCGAATTTACCAGAGAACGTTGTGTGTCTCTGTTTGACAGCCTATCCTCCAGTTCTTTTATGTCCTTAATGGAAACTGAAACTCCTCATTTACAACTTCTGCCTCATAACATAACTTTTGCAGCCTTTTGTTGACTCCGTCCCAGCTTTTTTTTTTTTTTTTTTGCGTGTTGCTGGCATTAAATTCAAAATGTACTTACATTTCCCATAAAGTAGTAAAATTTGACATTTTCAACATTTGATATGTTGTCCATGTCCTTTTTTCAGCTAAATATGATTTTACAATATTTGGAATTTAGTTTTTATTTTCCATTTTAAACAACTTCCCCATTTTTTTTTATTTTTTATTGTGGTTATAAATCAAAGCACATTGATATTAAGGCTTATTGTTAAAAGCAGGGCTTAAAAGGTTTATAATTTGAAATAGTACAATTTAGCCAAGCGAAGTTGGTTTTTATTATTGTTTTGTTTACATACATGTTATTTCTAATAACATTTCTAATCCATGTTAGAGACTAAAAAGGTAATTATGGTAATAAAAACTCCTGTAAAAAAAAAAAAACTATTGTAGAAGGTTTTGAAGTAATTCTATGTACCATCTTGTCTTGGTTCAGGGACTGTCACAGCAGGTGCTGATGGTGCAAATGGTGGTATGGCTGGCAAGTTCAGGCTTTTGGCTCCATTACTGCAGAATTTTTTTTTTGGTCTTTCCATTGTCTCTGCCTAAGGAACAGTAAGAAACAGAATCAGTAGGCTACAATGTACAATACATAGCCAAACATCACAACATTTACTTCATCCAGAGTTTCGTTGCGATCTTATACAACAGGAATGTGACCAATGTTCAAAAGTTCCTTTCAACATATCGTCCCCTTGGAATTAAATATAGTTTACTACAACTCAATTTTGACAGATATGTCATATATAACCTTGTACTGTAATTTCCCAACTATTAGCCACAGTTTATACATTTATTTTGCTAATTTTTTTCAGGTAAATACACGAGAGCAGAACTTAAAGGATGGGTAGGCAGTTTTGGTCTAAAAAACTTTTCCCCAAATTTGTTTAAACTGTCTTTATATACCAATACATAAGAACTCTGGCAAAGAGAGTATACAAATCGAGTGTCTGTACCTGTGTGGAGCCAGCTTGTTGAGGCCTGCACTGGAGGTCTTCCTGAAGCTGTATCAGATGTAAATCCATTTACATATTTCGATGATGGTCTGTTGGACACATTAAGTGTAATATATTTTTTAAAAGTGCAGTGCAAATAAGCAGTAGGCTATAAAAGGAGAACAGAGGAAACATACATCTTTTCCGTACACTGTCCTCATCTGTAGACTCCAAACTGTTGCCTTTACAAAACTTCACCAGCTTTCTTCTGGCTTTTTCATAGGAATCTAAACAAAGAAACAACATCACTAAGCATATTATCTGAACATTTGAAAAGAACTGTTTGGCATAACTCACAAGGAGCATCTTTTAATTTTTTTAAATAATTATTTCTCTATATTTCTAGTTAATAATTCATTCCTCAAAGACTTACCATACTCAGCCACCCATTCGGTTATATATTCGCCCCATTCTTCATCAGGAGTTTCATTTTTTTCAACCGCTTTTCTACATTTTGTACCATTATATGGGGCCAAAATGTTTTTTTAATCGATGCTCAGCCAGTCACTTGGTATCACCTCTGTCTCATTTTTTTCAGTAAAAACAACTATAGAATACATATATAATAAACAACAACAACAACAAAAAATCTAGTGTTACAAACTATATACATTTATTGAAGCTCTATTAATTACCCAGTGGAAATCTATCTCAACTAAAATATTTTCTAGTCTTATTACTATTCTGGGGTGGGGATTGGGGAATCAAGCAGTATGCAGCAAAGGATATGCCACAAACCCATCCTTATACTGTAAAAGAAGGACTTTTGAAACAGTATGTGTAGGAACAATAGTCAATGACTGCCCGGGTTGTTTCACAAAGGATATATCAAGACTTGATGAATCAATGGGATAGGTGAAAAAAGATGACTTGTTTTGGAATTTAAGACAGACTAGATGTGATGCTTCCTTGTCTTTTAAAATGTTTTTCACTATATAAATATCTCCATTGAACAGAATATAGTTGTCTCCTCTGATAAACAAATTAAAGTTCCACCATTTACATATATTTCTTATACTGTGTAAACTGCTGAGATGTCACATTGTATGGAAAAGGCCCATTCTTATGTTCCTGGTAAAACCCATCCTTGCACACCCTTATTTTAGTTCTGACACTTGCTTTTTCTGACAATCTCCTGATGATCTGTTGAAGGGGCTGGGTAGGGTCCTTATCGATTTTTTTAATGTGTAGAGGAAGTTCTCAAATGGGAAAGCTGCGAAATTATTCAGCACACTAAACTGCCGTGCATCATTGGCAAGATGTATCAGTCCGTGTAAGTTATACACAACGTAATTACCATAAACAGATTGAAAATGCTCGACAAATGTGGTCAGTAACTTTTCAGCAAAATCACAGTACTGGAGACACAATGAGGGGCAGCATAGTATTCGAATGGCTACATGCAGAAGCATAAAATTGTGGTATAGAACATTCGGCAGATGGTCTTTCAGTGCTACTGGACCAGTGTACAGGAGAACAGTTCTGAACTCGGTTGCTACCTCAACAAGGGATCTCCCTTTCCGTGCAAACTCTCTGGGGAGTCTCATGGCAAAGGACATAAGCACTGCAGAAATTAGGCATATCTGATGAGCACCTAAACGAGTTGGAAGTGGTCCTCATCCAAAACCCTATAAAACTTTCTCAAAACCCCAAGAAAAAACCAGGTGCATAACATCTAATGGAAATTGGGAGACCATACCAATTCCAACCCTTGTCAACACACTGGTCCCTTTATGGTGCAACTCATCGTCTTTATTAATAAAAGACGTAACTGTCCGTAAAGGTGAATCAACTTCAGGAAAAGTCATGCGATTTTCCGCCCATGTTCCCTCCTGTGTGCATTTTTCACAGCCGTGGTATGCATTGTGGGCTTTAATGTTTTTTTACGAAAGCCCTCGCACTTGCAACGCAAACAAAATTTGAAATTTTAATATCTACATGTTTGCCAATTACATTCACACCCTCTAATTTAAGATTTTCATATTCATTTACAAATGATTCTAGGAACAGATTGACATTATCTGTTTTTTTTAGATCCAAGATATAAAGCGATGACAAATGGTTGCTTTGTTTTGTCTTCCTTTACCAAGCCTAGAATGGGCCAGAACTGCTTATTGCTGTTTTGAACAAAGCTAGTCCATCAATATTCACTTGTAAATTAATGGCCTTTGGGAGAGGGTCTATCTGCTTTAACACATGCCTAATGCCTTTCTCAACTCCAAAATAATGCATGGTGCCACCAGCAATCTGCTGAACCTGATAATTAGTTGGAGTGCTTAAAAGTGTGGGCATCCTTTGGGAGATATGGATGATATTTTCTCAGGATGCCCAACAGCCCATTTAGATGGCATTGTGGTATTTGGCTGTCTATTGCCCACCCTCTGAGCTCCTCCCCAAGACACTCTGCAGACTCAACAAATTCGTCATCACTTGAGTCAGTTTCTGTCAGAGCATTTGACCAAAATCCATCCATCACATTATCGTCAACATTAAACTCAGTCTCTGACTCGTCTGATTCATATGACATGGGCCAATCAGATGCAGCATCTGACCACACATCTTCAGCAGGGGTGTTTTTTTCCAGGCATAAGTTTACGTTGGCTGCGTCTGATTCAGCATTGACGTGAACCTCACCAAGGATATTGTAAGCCCTCCGCTTTGCCTGACGTTTAAGTGTTCTGTCTGAATAAATGTTGTCTGCAGACATAGTTAGTTTGCTGCCAAACAAATTACTAACGTTAATTAATACAGCTGATTTCGGACTACGAAAGCTACAATGCTAGCTAGCTAATGTTAACTGTTAGAATTTAGATTATAAGGCTACATTTACATTAGATTGCTAACGTGAAGCTATAACAATGACTTACTAGATAACAGATTGATTATATATTAAAACAATATATTGTATCGAGCAGATTACCTTGGACTGGCTGGGTTAACGGCTGAAGAGAAGTAGAAGATGTCTAACGGTCAAAAGATAACGGTAATTTTAAATCACGCACTCACTGTTCTCTTGAATGAGCTCGCGCCTCAGCTCTTCTGACGTCACGCGCACTAGCGCAGCAGTCATCTATTCCAGTGTTTCAAGAGAGTGCTGCGGACGACAGCAAGGGTGCCGTGTAAAAATTGCTTTGACGGCCGCCAAAAAAAATTGTACAGGAAAATATGCAGTTTAGCATAAACTTTAATAATACATAAAGTACTTTTTTTTTTTAAAGGAGAGATTGAACCTAACTCATTTTACCCACTTATGCTATATTCAGTTTAACACAAAATGTTTATATAATAGAGGTAATTAACGTTATCCATTTTTACTGTTTCTTTTTATGTAACCATCTTCTGTCATGCGATGTCCTGTAATTGCTTTGTAATCTTTAATAAATACTTCTGATTTCACACATTTGATGCATTGTATTGCTTGGAAACAACGTCATAAAAGGAGCCAGACACTCTTTTCCCCATGTTTACTGGGAAGAATGGTAAAATATGTAATGCTGCATGCATATATTCTATAGTTGACTCTCTCTTTACTAGCACTTTAGACATAGTTGCTCCTCGGCGCTTAAAGAAGATTAAAGCAAATAATCCAACGCCGTGGTACAACGAGCACACTCGGACCCCTAAAACAGCAGCCAGAAAAATGGAGCGCAGCTGGAAGAAAACAAAACTGGAGGTTTTTCGCAATTTGTGCAAAGAGAGCATGATTGCATACAGAAAGGCCATAAAAACTGCTAGATCTGCTTATTTCTCAACTCTTTTAGAAGAAAACAAACACAACCCTAGGTATATATTGATACCTATACACCGATACAGTGGCTAAATTAACAAAGGATAAAGCTTCAACTTCTGACGTTTGTAAACAACACAGCAGTAATGACTTTATGAACTTCTTTACTAGTAAGATTGATAACATTAGGAATAAAATTATAACCATGCAGCCGTCTACTACAGTATCACCTCAGACAGAACATTGTAGTGTCACTGAGGAAAAATTACACTCATTCACTGCTATAGGAGGAGAAGAATTGGCTAAACTTGTTAAATCATCAAAATCAACAACATGTATGCTTGACCCTATACCGACTAGGCTATTAAAGAGATGCTTCCAGAGGTCATAGATCCTCTGCTTAATATTATTAATTCATCCTTGACATTAGGATATGTACCAAAAACTTTTAAGTTGGCTGTAATTAAACCACTTATTAAAAAACATAACTTGATCCTACAGAATTAGTCAATTACAGACCAATCTCGAATCTACCGTTTCTATCAAAAATATTAGAAAAGGCTGTGTCTTCACAATTATGTTCCTTTTTAGAAAGAAATGGTATATGTGAGGATTTCCAGTCAGGATTTAGACCGTATCATAGTACTGAGACTGCTCTAATTAGAGTTACAAATGATTTACTCTTATCATCTGATCGTGGTTGTATCTCTCTATTAGTGTTACTCGATCTTAGCGCTGCATTCGATACTATCGATCACAATATTCTTTTGAATAGACTCGAAAATTATGTTGGCATTAGTGGAACTGCATTGGCATGGTTTAAATCTTACTTATCTGACCGTTATCAGTTTGTAGCAGTAAATGAAGAGATGTCACACCGATCACAAGTTCAGTATGGAGTACCGCAAGGCTCAGTGTTAGGACCGTTGCTTTTCACCCTGTATATGCTACCACTGGGAGATATCATTAGGAAGCATGGCGTTAGTTTTCATTGTTATGCTGATGATACTCAGCTCTATATTTCTTCACGCCCTGTGAAACTTACCAATTCACAAGATTAACGGAATGCATAGCTGATATAAAAATTGGATGAATAGTAATTTCCTGCAACTTAATTCAGATAAAACTGAATTTTTAATTATTGGACAGAAAAGCTCCACAAGTAGTGCCCTAGAATACTGTCTAACCCTCGATGACTGCTCTGTCAAGCCCTCTCGTCAGTGAGGAACCTGGGTGTGCTCTTTGATACCAATCTTTCGTTTGAAAGCCACGTTTCTAGCATCTGTAAAACTGCATTCTACCATCTTAAAATATATCTAAATTACGTCACATGCTTTCAATGCAAAATGCTGAACAATTAGTACATGCGTTCATGAGCTCAAGGCTAGATTATTGTAATGCTCTACTGGGTGGTTGCCCTGCTCGCCTAATAAATAAACTCCAGCTGGTCCAAAAGCAGCAGCTCGAGTTCTTACTAGAACCAGGAAGTACGATCATATTAGTCCAGTTCTGTCAACACTGCACTGGCTCCTATTAAAATCGCATACATTTTAAAATCTTGCTTATTACTTATAAAGCAATAAATGGTTTAGCTCCCCAGTACTTAGCGAGCTCTTAACATTATACTCCATCACGTCTATTGCGGTCTCTAAACTCTGGCCAGTTGAAAATACCTAGAATATCTAAATCAACTGCAGGCGGTCGATCCTTTTCCTATTTAGCACCTAAACTCTGGAACAGTCTTCCTAGCATTGTTCGGAAGCAGACACACTCTGTCAGTTTAAATCTAGACTAAAAGCATCTCTTTACTATGGCATACACATAGAACATTTTTAACTTTCTTTATTCAAATCAAATGACTGATTGTTAGGCTGCATTAACTAGGTCAGCCGGAACCGGGAACACTTCCCATAACACCTGATGTACTCGTTACATCATAAAAAGAGTGGCATCCACACTAATGTTAGTCTCTCTGTTTATCCCGAGGTTTACTGCAGTCGGCGGATCCATGCCGTGTCCGCATCGGATGGTGGACCTGCATCTGGACATGACCAGCTCATCCTGGAGTGTCTGTTGAGACCGTGTCCATTAGTGTCTCCTCTGAATTTTCCTCACCGGCACATCATCCTCAATTAACCCGCCTCCGGCGCAATAACTCCGATCTTTCAAGTATTCATATTCTTGTGTAATCGACGCGCCATCCTAAATGAACCCGTCTCTTGCGTGATACCCAAAATTTCTAATATTCCTATCTAATATGATTTATGACCTGCAAGGTTGCCAGAGTAATAATTATACACTGTTAATAATAGGCCAGAGGAGAACTGGCACCCCGACTGAGTCTGGTTTCTCCCAAGGTTTATTTTTCTCCATCATGCCCTGATGGAGTTTTGGTTCCTTGCCACTGTCACCTTTGGCTTGGCTTGCTCAGTTGGGGACACTCAAATTATGATCCAAGTTACTCAACTAAATATACAAATAGAATTTATTAATTTGGTCATATATAATTCTATAAACTATCCAAATTAAACTAGCCAAATCAAAATTTGTTGCAATGTTGTCCTGTTTAACACTGTGAAGCTGCTTTGAAACAATCGTCATTGTAAAAGCGCTATATAAATAAAGTTGATTGATTGATTGATTGATTGATTGACGTGATGTGATTGGGTTTATTCATAGTCTGACTCTGCCTCTGCTCTACCTCCACTTTTAGTTTCGCGTCCGTGAAAAGGTGGATTAGCAGATTGCAAATTTGAAATAAAAGAACCAATCAGAATAGCATCGCTTTACTAAACAGCCTTATTTTTCACACAGTGATCACAACATCAGTCTACGTGAGCTAAACTGTGAATCATTCATTATTGCTTTGGCACAAAATACATTCAATGATGACATCTTTCAAATTACATGAATTATTTTCTCACTTAGACACAAACACCAACAAAACTTTATGTACTATACAGGTCAATTTGCACATGTTTACATACTCTGAATCTTGCAAGAATGAGTACGTCATATAGGTAATTCTCGCTTTCTCTTTTATAAAAACTGAGGATTCAGACATACTCGGTCGCTCGCCTACTGCTTTTCCTGTACTATAGGGATATTTTCCGTCTTATGTTTCAGACGTAGCCAAGGACTCGAGGGTCCATTCATATAAACCTCCCTTGTCCATTGTTAAAACACTTTAAACCGGCGCCAGGGATTACGAGGAAGTTAAATTTGAAATTACGCACGACTCTTACTATTTCTGCCATATAAAGATATTTTAAAAGTATTTCAGCATGTCTGGAAGCAAAGCAGAATGCACCAAACATCAACTCAAAGTACTTTGGGCAAGCTCCAGTAGAAAACCTGAGCATGAACCTTTTAATTATCTACAATATGACAAATCTGACTAACTAAAATCAAGAAACATCACATGCGTATAATTTTGAGAACCAGTAATGGCATAGCTCCCATTTGGGCAAGTCTGGAGATTCATGACTCTTAATGAAGAGGGAGGGATAATCGTTAATTAGCCAACTTCTGTAGAATACAAAAAACCTAAGGGCAGCATCTCAGCAGTGTGACTAGCTGTTGAGCAATGGCAGGAAGTTGGTGTGCCGGTCAAGCTCTGGCACTTTGTGTGTGGTTTTGTGCTTTCTGTCATGCTGTTCCACAGTGGAGTAATCTGCCCCAGAATCCTCAAGCTCTGATTTTACAGCAAACTGATCAGCGGGTTCAACAAGCTAGTCAACAGTTTCCTCAGCAGGTTCAACAGCAGGCTAGTCAACAGTTTCCTCAGCAGGTTCAGCAGCAGGCTAGTCAACAGTTTCCTCAGCAGGTTCAGCAGGCTAGTCAACAGTTTCCTCAGCAGGTTCAACAGCAGGCTAGTCAATGGCTTCCTCAGCTGGTGAAACAGCAAGTTAGTCAATGGTTTCCTCAGCTGGTTAAACAGCAAGCTAGTCAACAGTTTCCTCAGCTCATTAAAAAGCAAGCTAGTCAACAGTTTCCTCAGCTTGTGAAACAGCAAGTTAGTCAACAGTTTCCTCAGCTTGTGAAACAGCAAGTTAGTCAACAGTTTCCTCAGCTGGTGAAACAGCAAGCTACTCAACAGTTTCCTCAGCTGGTGAAACAACAAGCTACTCAACAGTTTCCTCAGCTGGTGAAACAGCAAGCTACTCAACAGTTTCCTCAGCTGGTGAAACAGCAAGCTAGTCAACAGTTTCCTCAGCTGGTTAAAAAGCAAGCTAGTCAACAGTTTCCTCAGCTGGTGAAACAGCAAGCTACTCAACAGTTTCCTCAGCTGGTGAAACAGCAAGCTACTCAACAGTTTCCTCAGCTGGTTAAAAAGCAAGCTAGTCAACGGTTTCCTCAGCTGGTTAAAAAGCAAGCTAGTCAACAGTTTCTTCCGCAGGTTCAACAGCAAGCTAGTCAACAGTTTCCTCCGCAGGTTCAACAGCAAACTAGTCAACAGTATCCTCAGCTGGTTAAAAAGCAAGCTAGTCAACAGTATCCTCAGCAGGTTCAACAGCAAGCTAATCAACAGTATCCTCAGCAGGTTCAACAGCAACCTAGTCAACAGTATCCTCAGCAGGTTCAACAGCAAGCTAGTCAACAGTATCCTCAGCAGGTTCAACAGCAACCTAGTCAACAGTATCCTCAGCAGTTTCAGCCTAAGCAGGCAGAACCCCTTGACAAATGTGGTGTAGCTGATTATGAGCAGATCCAATGTGGCCCACCTGGTATCAGTGGTGCTGAGTGTGGAGCTCTCAACTGCTGCTTTAACGGACAACAGTGTTTTTATGGGAAGGCAGGTAAGAGTGATTTGCTTAGGTTTTTTCCCCCCTCCCCTCCTGTTTCTCTTTCTCTCCATGTCTCCGCAAGCAGGAAATGATGGCTGCCACCTGATCCCAATAAGCGATTGATCTGCTGTGATTGGAGGAGGAGAGGCGGTTTAAGCAGTACCTTTCCAGACACAGTGTGTGTGTGTGTGGAGGGCTGCTCTGTGAGGATTCGCTTCTCAAACCCTACCAGCTTTACTAGTTTCGTTCTTTTTCTTTGTTTACTTTAAAGGAGAACCATTGTTGCTTGAGTTCTTATTGTGTTAAAGTTATTGTGGTAACTGGCACCTACAAGTAAACTCATTTGTTTTGTAAGTCATTATCTGTTAGTAATTACTGTTCGTATGGTCTTTTACTTATTGTGTTTGGATTGTTAATCATTTGGGGGAAGGGATTAGTAGAGAGGTGGGTGCCATTTTCTTTATCTTTTGTTTTCTCCTATTTAAGTTAGTTAGGGAGTCAGTGTACTTCTGCTGTACTTTGTTTGCTTTACTTTTGAAGCTTAGTTAGTTTTCTCCTGACTAGATAGAGGTTTTATGTTTGTTGTTTTGGCCTTGCCCCCTCTTGAAGCTTCAATCCTCCCCTCTCTGGAAATAAGGGTCCTTGTCCTTTTTCTTCCCACAAGTCGTTATGTGAGGTTTTTTTTTTTGTTGTGAAGAAGCTCTGGGGTTGGGAACTGGACCTTGCTGCCTCCACACATCACACCAACATAGATTCTGTTATAAGTCCTTTTAACCCTAGACTACATAGGGACGTAACAGTGAGTCAATGTAAATGTGTTCATGTTAAACTGCTCCTCAGCAATAACATGCTCTTGTACCTTGTTCCAGTGACTGTCCAGTGTATACGAGATGGTCAGTTTGTGATAGTGGTGGCTAGAGATGTTACACTACCTCGCTTGAGCCTTGATTCAGTCAGTCTCCTGGGTGGAAATGACCCAGCTTGCAGTCCTGTGGGATCCACACCTTCCTTTGCTATATACCAGTTCCCTGTCACTGCATGTGGCACAAGCATGATGGTAAGTAGCTGCATGTGGTTCTGCATGGCTTGGAATGGACTGGATGTCAACAGTTACTATTTGCAGGAGGACAGTGGATATGTGGTGTATGAAAACAGAATGACCTCCTCGTATGAAGTGGGTGTTGGACCACTTGGTTCCATCACAAGGGACAGCCATTTTGAGTAGGTGGTTTTACGTTTGTAGCATTTCTAAAGGATTAACAATTATGCTCAAGATCACTGTTTGTTGTCCAGGCTTCTCTTCCAGTGTAGGTACTCTGCTACTTCTGTGGAAGCTCTGGTTGTGGAGGTCAACACTGTTCCTGCACCTCCACCAGTAGCTGCTCCTGGACCCTCAGGGTGGAGCTTAGACTGGCAAATGGTCAATGTGTCACCAAAGGCTGTGCAGAAGGTAAGTGTCTATCCCAAGTGTGCATAAGTATTTTCTAAAACTCCAGATTGCAGCAGTTTATGGTTAAATGCCTGTCTTCCTCAGGGATGAGGCGTACACATCCTACTACGGCGACGCTGATTATCCGTTACAAAAGTCCTGCGGAGCCTGTGTATGTTGAGGTGCACATTTTGGAGAGGACCGACCCCAACATTGTCCTAATGCTGGGGACGTTGCTGGGTGACATCAACCCCTAGTCCACTCAGTCTACCCCAGTGGGACCTTCTGGTCGATGGGTGAGTAAGGCCAGTCTTTTTCCATCTAATGTGCTGTAAGGCATGTCTGACTGCCTCTTTGCCTTTCAGATGCCCTTACCAGGATGACCGTTACCTGACCACACTGGTTCCAGTGGCTGGATCTTCTGGTGTTCAGTTCCCAACCCACTACAAGCGCTTTGCTGTGAAGATGTTTACATTTGTGGATCCAGCATCACTGGCTCCTCTACAGGAAACCGTATGCTCTGCAGCCTTACCTGAATCCTTAATATAAATTTTTAGTGATATTTCTGTGGCTTAACCCTTTCCCTTCTGTTAGCTCTTCATCCACTGTAGTACAGCAGTGTGCCATCCCTCTTCTGGCTCCTGTCAGCAAAGTTGCTCTAGGAAACGTGAGTGCTTGTAAACCAACTTCAGGAACCATGAGAACTTGATTTTTAAATGCCACTCACAATTCTACCATTTCTTTTCCAGGAAGAGACGCTAATGTCAAGACCATCTCTAGTGAACAAACTGTGGTGTCTAGTGGAGAAGTTAACCTGGTTGTGTGACTTTAGTAGTTTTAATAAACTTTCAACTGTATCCATTTTATCTGGTTTGGTGTCTACTTGTTGGTTTATGGTTGAACTAGCATAAGTGCCTGTGTTGATATTCAAGCATCTTTTTTGGGGGGTTGGTAATGCTATTTGAAAGCGTGCATTACACTTGACATGGTGGCATCTGTCAGACAGAATCTAGCAGTATCCTTTCAACAGTAATTGATTGCAACTGGCAGACATGATGCTCTGCAAATTCAAATGAGAAATTATCAAAAGCATCAGAATAGCATTGCTTTATGCCTTTTTATTTTTTACAATTGCTAGGACCCATTTCTTAATACAACTATATTTAATCATAGCAGATGCTTTCATCCAAAATGAGGCGCAATAGAAGCAATCTGACCAACAAGGGGCAACAGTATGCAAGTGCTGTCACATTTTCAATACTTAATGGGGTTGTTTTCACAGTCTGAGAGCTAAACAGTTTTTATTGCTTTATTTAAGGATGAAGCCAACACTTGTTGAACATGCATTTGAAAGCTGAGGAAAATGGGTCGTTCAAGACATTGTTCAGAAGAACAGCTTTGATTAAAAAGTTGATTGGAGAGGGGAAAACCTATAAAGAGGTGCAAAAAATGATAGGCTGTTCAGCTAAAATGATCTCCAATGCCTTAAAATGGAGAGCAAAACCAGAGAGATGTGGAAGAAAACGGAAGACAACCATCAAAATGGATAGAAGAATAACCAGAATGGCAAAGGCTCAGCCAATTATCACCTCCAGGATGATCAAAGACAATCTGGAGTTACCTGTAAGTACTGTGACAGTTAGAAGACGTCTGTGTGAAGCTAATCTATTTTCAAGAATCCCCCGCAAAGTCCCTCTGTTAAAAAAAAGGCATGTGCAGAAGAGGTTACAATTTGCCAAAGAACACATCAACTGGCCTAAAGAGAAATTGAGGAACATTTTGTGGACTGATGAGAGTAAAATTGTTCTTTTTGGGTCCAAGGGCCACAGGCAGTTTGTGAGACGACCCCCAAACTCTGAATTCAAGCCACAGTACACAGTGAAGACAGTGAAGCATGGAGGTGCAAGCATGATATGGGCATGTTTCTCCTACTATGGTGTTGGGCCTATTTATCGCATACCAGGGATCATGGATCAGTTTGCATATGTTAAAATACTTCAAGAGGTCATGTTGCCCTATGCTGAAGAGGACATGCCCTTGAAATGGTTGTTTCAACAAGACAATGACCCAAAACACACTAGTAAACAGGCAAAGTCTTGGTTCCAAACCAACAAAATTAATGTTATGGAGTGGCCAGCCCAATCTCCAGACCTTAATCCAATTGAGAACTTGTGGGGTGATATCAAAAATTCTGTTTCTGAAGCAAAACCAAGAAATGTGAATGAATTGTGGAATGTTGTTAAAGAATCATGGAGTGGAATAACAGCTGAGAGGTGCCACAAGTTGGTTGACTCCATGCCACACAGATGTCAAGCAGTTTTAAAAAACTGTGGTCATACAACTAAATATTAGTTTAGTGATTCACAGGATTGCTAAATCCCCCAAAAAAATGTTTGTACAAAATAGTTGAGTTTGTACAGTCAAAGGTAGACACTGCTATTTTTTTGAACACACCCCTTTCAACTAATACCCCAATTGCACAGCCTTAAGAGCGTGCATATCATGAATGCTGGGTCCTGTTTGTTTTCTGAGAATCTACTGGTAACTTGTTTGCCACGTAGCAATAAAAAAATATACTAAAAACCTTGATTATTCTGGTTAGTCACACTGTACTGCTATTATTTTGAACAATACTGTACACACACTTTGAGAGCACAAGAATATTAGTAGTCCAAAGCAACTACATCAGCCGCAGTGCTTCATGGGACAAGGTTTTTTCTGCAGAGTTCTTTTGGAATGATTTGCTTGCCAATCAGTGTCATGGAGATGCTTTAACACAAATTGTAATGTAAAGTGACATCTTCAAGAGTGGGGAACAACCTAATGCTTTTTGACTCTGTGTAAATCCACTTGGGGTTCAGGGTATTTTTTTCCCCATATCTAGTATAATTATGTTGGGTTGATAAAGTCAGTGTACATTTCTTGATTTACCCCAAAAGATTGGAAATGCGATAACCTGCCCCATAAACATTGGGGAAACATAACAGCTTAAAAAGGTAGAGACAAACAAACTCAATATATAGTCACTTTCAAATAACATGCCATTTAATAACTAAAAATATGGTTTTTAACTATGCTGTTGTGAATTCAAATTAGTGTAACTTCTGAACATTGACTCCTCTATAGAATTAAAGTATAGACTAGGTCTAATAGTGCCACACACTTACAACATGCCCTACCTGCACAACTGGGATTTTAAACCCGGCTAGTGTCTTCTGGTTTGAAGAGCATTAACAAACAACTTTTACATTACAGATTTGTCTTTTGGATAAACTTAATGTAATTTTGCTATGTTAAGTTCAGTGGCAGCTTCCAAAGAATTAACTGGTGCAATTTCTCTGAATAAAATACATTAGTTTCATTATCCTGGCATGTGTGGAGATTTCTAAACTGTGTTACAACTAGCCCCGCATTAGGTTGTGCATTAATGTCTGTACCTTTGCAAATCTCATGCAACCATCGGTTGAAGACTAAATGGGTACAGTAGGACTAATCAGCGCCAACGGAATAAGGCAATTTCCATGCCAAAAGAAGTTAAAACACATGAAGTGACAAGTCAGATGCAAGCAAGGATTGATGGCAGTTTTATTGAGAAACTTTCTTTTGCCCTTGAACCATTACAGGACCAAGTGTGGCCTTCCTTCCCACTGAACACCTAGAGGGAGAAAAAGAGCCACGTTAGAGCACAAATGTCAAAAGCAACCTTAAAAGCAAGAGCTACCAACCTCCATAGGGAGCAGCAGCAATTCCACCATCAGGACCACATGTGGAGTCACAGCAACCACAAACTTGGTCGTTTCCATCAGCAGCAAACCACCTGCAACAAGACAAAGCACTTTTAACAGGAGCAAAGACAGCTTAAAGAAAACAATTAAGTGCAACATACCCATTGGCAAAGGAACAGGATTTGTGCTGAGCATCACTGGGTGCAGAAGCAATAGTTGCCTTCAGAACACATGTTATGTAGATCTGCAAGGGATGACAGACAAGTCAGAAAGCCAAAGCCGATTGGAAGAGAAGTTGAATTAACTCATTATACATACAGAAGGACTGGAGCTCTCCTCGAACATGAATGCCTCCAGCTGGAACTGGATCTTGTCCACCTGGGACCGAGGCATGAAGCGGGAGCTGGAAGCTGTAGCCTTGGCATCCACAAAGCACCTGATGATGGTCACCACAAAGTAACTCATGAATGTCAACTCTAGAACGTCAAGCAACTAGACCTAACCCATGATTCTCAATGACAGGGATTAAAAAAAATAAAACAACTAAAAATGGTCCTATAGCATCACGGGCCATGTCCCTACCCATAGTTCTCAATCAAGGAGTATCTTGGAAGAGAGTTCACATCAGGCACTTGAGTGGCCACACAGCTGTCCACAAACACACGCAGAGGCACATGATTGTACTGCTTCACAGATGCCTCAATGTTAATAACACCACCCAGGAAATAGGAGTAGGAAGGCCTCTGATAGGACCAATCGTCTACAAAGAAAGAGGGCACAGTTAGGCACAGGTTAAACTTATTTTATTAAAAACCTGCACCTACCGATCATGAGCTTCAGGAGAACAGCAAGACTTCTTCACCAGCCTCCGTTGAGGCATAAGGGACCCATGTTGGCCTCAAAGCATCACTGCTTACATTTTGAAGCCTGTGGTTCATGAAAGTGCCCATTAAATGGTCTCCCAGATGCACAAGCAGACAAAGTCACAGCGACCACTTACCTTTGATAATGGCATTGTACACCAACAATTGCACTATTGGTCCGGTAATCGGAGTACCTGCAAGAGCCTCAGGGGTGTAGGTAAGAGAGAAGGTGTAGACAAGCTCATCCTCATTCATCTGGAAGAGATTGTGGTTACCAACAGGGCCATCCCAAATATAATGCACTCATTGCAATGAATGGGAGAATACATTGTGTAATAGTGGAATGATTCATAAAGAGCATAGACACCAGTGTGTCCTTGAGCAAGGCACTTTACTCCACGTTGCTTCAGGTGATTGTCCCTGTATACTATGACCTGTATGTTCTCAGTAAGGTACACACTTTGGATAAAAGTACACAAGTCTGCCATACTACTTTGTCATCTTTAAATGTAAATGTAAATGTGACAGGGCAGTTCAAACAATCGTCAAAGTTAAAATCCTCCACATTAAAATTAGTTTCCTACATTTCTCTCCGATACAGTAGTAGCACATTGAGCTGCCAGTCATGGGTCTTTAATGCAGAGGCTCTCCTCATGTGTTTGCTGTTTAAATAAAGTAATGGATTTAAAAGTAAATGGCCAAACATATTACAAAAGTTCACAATGATGAAAATGTGGATGACAAGTTAATAATCAAAAAGTAGTTCTAATCGAATTCTCATCCAGCTCACAATGGGTTGTGGGCAATATCAGCCATTAGCGTGTGCATCAATCTGCACTTTAGGTTTAAGGTTTGACAAGACAGGATATCGAATTACAAAACCCTGAAAGGTGTCAAACAGAACACCTACTCAGAAATAACCATTAGATCCCTGATTTAAAACAGTCTAAATCAAAACAACAGTTCTGAAATAGTATCATTTTACTTCTGTAAGATAGTAGAACACAAAACTACTCATGACTTCATACAAGCAGCCAAAGAGTTATTTGTAAAACAATTTAAGAGCACAGGGGATACAATTTTAAATCCTGACCGAAATAGACCATCCGGTAATTCTATTTTCAAATACCATTTAAGTACGGCTAGTATGCAAACTGGGACGCAGCAATGCACTTAGGACTGAACATGCATATTGACTTTTCATGAAAGAAATGGGCTACCCTCTGCCACATACAACCCATTTAGATTTAGGAGTTCTTACCATCTGCACGCTGTTGCAGTTCTGTAATTCATACTCAAAGATGAGCACCCTAGACGCAGAGTCCACACCAACAACAGGACATCCACCTAAAGAAAGACCAGCTGGCTCGATCAACTGACCATTGCTAAACAAGTCCTGCTGGACCTCTACAAGAACACGGTCCTCTCCGCATTGAACCGCCACACTGCTGGGAGTCACGGGTTGCCTCAACTGGAAGTCCACCGCCAACTCGCTCTGCACCTGGGGAACGACAGGATACCTCCACTCCAAAGGCTTCACTGGACCCTGCAACAGCTGCTTCTCCTGAAGGCCAAAGGGCTCCTGTGCAAGGCCTCTGGACGCAGGACCCAAAGGATTCTGAAACTGAGAGGGTTGCAAAGGGTTCCAGATCCCTGGAGGTGAAAGGGCTGGACTTCTGGAAGCTTGATCTGACTTTGGCCCCACACTTCTTGGACTTTGACTGTATCTCAAACTTCCCCAAGTATCAGGCAGGTCAACTGCAACAACCAGAACCACCACTAGCACACCTTTCAAAAGCTCCATCCTGGCAAACTTTGACACAAAGGCCACAACACACACCAGTGCTTGGCTTTGCCATTTTGTACAGCTTTGAATGAAGGTTGCTCCTCCCTTTAGTTTAATTGATTACGTGTGATTCTCCTCTGACCTGTAGAGTTTATGCATCTCTGAGCCCACACAGCTCAGGTAGGGCATTTCTGCTTCTCTATTACATATATTTTCTGAGTGTCTGTTTGAGGCTGACATCTAGTGGACATTTTGTTATCTGTGTTCTTTAGACATGCAGAGAAACCTGTTTTCTACACATCACTCAAACACAGAACCAGGAAACAGGAAACAAATGAGTTCAGAGAAAGAGAAATGTAAGTGTAGTTGAGCTGTTGTGTGTTTGTGTCTCTGTATTCATCTAGTAAAATGGCAGAAGCCAGAATTTCTCAGGATGAGTTCAAGTGCCCAGTGTGTCTGGATCTCCTGAAGGATCCAGTGACCACTTCTTGTGGACACAGTTACTGTAAGATCTGTATTACAGGCCACTGGGATCAGGAGGATCAGGTGAGAGTCTACAGCTGCCCTCAGTGCAGACAGACCTTTAGTCAAAGACCTACTTTAGCTAAAAACACCATTCTGGCTGAAGTGATGGAGAAACTGAAGAAGCGTAAACTTCCTGATGACTGTTATGCTGGAGCCGGAGATGTGCAGTGTGATGTCTGTACTGGAAGAAAACACAAAGCCAAGTCCTGTCTGGAGTGTCTGAACTCTTACTGTCTGAGTCACCTTGAACAACATGAGAGTTTCTTTAAAGAAACATGACAAGCTCCTTGAGGTTTTCTGCCGCAATGATCAGAAGTTTATATGTGTGCTGTGTATGATGGATGAACATAAAAACCACGACACTGTATCAGCTGCAGCACAGAGGACAGAGAAACAGGTATGAACTTAAACAGGTCCCATTATGCTCATTTACAGGCGTATAATTTTGTTTATGTAGTCTACTAGATACATTTACATCATTTAATGTCTGTTTTCACCCTCTCTGATTACTGTTTTAGTTACTTTATAACCTGCCTTCTGAAAATCACAGCCTGCTCTGAATGGTCAGCCGGCCCCAGTCTGTTGTGATTGGTCTACTGCTTAGAGTGTGTTGGAAATTTAACACGCTTTACCATAAACACTGATGGGGAGGTAGAGGGATGCTAAGATGGGGTCTTCACCTCAGAAGAAGTCTTTTAAAGTGATAAGAAAAATTAAATATGGTATTATGTTTAGTCATGTGACATACATGATCCAGTGAGGTTTGATGTTATTGGCGTGTCACCATATTTGATTTGGGCTCTAGAAATAGAGACATTCTTCAGAATATCCTATTTTTTGTTATGTAAGACAAAATCATACATTTTTGGAAAGACATGAAGATGATTAAACAATTAAAGAATTAAAATTTCTGGGTGAACTATCCATACAAACCTAGGCATTGATGAAATAATGGTGGCACTTATGAATGAACCTATAATCTTACCATGCAAGATCTTAGTCTCACCACTTCACTGATACTGGATTCATATCTGTAAACTAGGTAATTTGTGTGATGTTTTTGCTGTCATTGGTTTGTGATGCAGAAGCAGCTGAAGGAGACGCAGAGGTCGTTCCAGCAGAGGATCCAGCAGAGAGAGAAAGATCTTCAGCAGCTGAGAGAGGCTGTGAAGGCTCATAAGGTGAGTCTGGAGAAGAACTCAAGACTCACTGAAGCCACTGTGTGATTGTGATGTGTGTCCTAACAGCGCTCGGCACAGACAGCAGTGGAGGACAGTGAGAGGATCTTCACTGAGCTCATCCGCTCCATTGAGAGAAGCCGCCTGAGGCCACACAGCGGATCAGAGATCAGGAAAAGACTGCAGTGAGTCGAGCTGAAGAACGACTGGAGCAGGAGATCAATGATCTGAGGAGGAGAGACGCTGAGCTGGAGCAGCTTTCACACACACAGGACCACGTCCATTTCCTGCAGGTAACAGAGATCTAGAAGAACAAGAGACTCACAGAGAAACATTTCATGAGAGCAGAATGAGCCGTTGACTGAAGTGTTGATCTGTGTGTTGGGTTATTATATAATCATCAGTCAGACTCTCATCTGATCAGCTTCTGAGAGAGACACCTACAAATACAGTTCAGCTCTGGAAATCTTTTACAAGATACATTGAGCTTTCAGACAGCACAGCAACTGTTTAAAGAAGACTGAAGCTGATGCTGTGAAAGTGCTGGATTGAGGAGAGTTACTAAAGATCAAATCTGACAGTAGTGCAGGTTATTGGCTGAAGTGTGGAGGTGAGGAGCTTTGATTTCTGTTTCCTGTAGAGTTTCCAGTCTCTCTCAGCTCCTCCTGAATCTACAGACATCAATGACAATCCCTTCAGCTCGCTCCTGTTTTGATGGCGTGAGAGAATCTGTCCGTCAGCTGAGAGACAAACTGGAGGATATCTGCAAAGAGGAGCTGAAGAAGATCTCTGACAGAGGTAAAGTCCTGGAGGTTCATCTGCATCCTCCATCATCTCATCTCATATCATGTAGAAATCATATTAGAAATGTCTTAGGAACGGATGCAGGGGATCATATTCTCTTGACATGATAATCACACTCTTCATTTCTGTTTTTGTCCAGTCACTTTCACCAACATTGTTCCCAAGACCAGGAACGACTTTCTACAATGTAAGTCACTGAGAAAACCAGCAGAAAAACTCCCTGAGTGTGTTCATGTTTTTCCTGGAGAAGGAGTAAGAACACATGACAGTTTTATAGTTGACCATGTAAATGAGGATTTGCACATGCTATCTGATAAACTGTAGTGAGACACTGCCTATATATTGAACATGAAGAGTTCATCTACATTAAAAGACTCTTAATTGCAGAGTTGTGGACTCGAGTCAGACTCGAGTCATGAATTTGATGACTTCAGTCTCGACTCAACAAAATGTACAAAGACTTGCACCTCGACTTGGACTTTAACATCAATGACTCGTGACTTCACTTGGACTTGCACCTTTTGACTCGAGAGGACTTGCTACTTCCCATGAAAACCTGTGGGGGGGGGGGAAATTCACATGGCCGCGCCGCTCTCAGAAATCTGCATCTGTGAAAAAATTGTGCACCACTTATGCATGCAGAGAGCATGCGCGCTGCCTGCACGACATCCAATCACTGTAAGCTCAACAAACAACAACGCGCCAGTTGGCAAAATGATACCAAAGATAGTTTCGTTTGGCTATAAAAATTACGAGGTAGTCGAGAAAAACGAGTTGTAATTTGCAAAACATGCGGGTCGAAGATTACAGACGGAGCTGCCACAACGTCCAACTTTGTTCAATAGGCTACCCGAATTTGCACGAAGAAAGGTAAGTTTTGTACCGCAACTTACTAGCTGCTGCATATTTACTGTATCAAGGAGACAGTAAACGCACATCTCCCTTGCTGGTTCATGCTAACAAAAATAGGGATTTTAGAACCCGGATTATATGAGGTACATGAGTGCATAGACGTTGGAAGCAGAGGGTCAGCCAGCTGTTTTTGTTTTCGTTTTATATATATATATATATATATATATATATATATATATATATATATATATATATATATATATATATATATATATATATATATATATATATATAGAATCTGAATTAAAATGTTTGATTTAAACCTACATTTCAAAATTTTATGTCATAAAATTATATCGCATACAGCTCAAGCACGATGGACCAAAGAGCGCGCATTTGGACATTTGCAGTAAAAACTTGAAATATAAACTCTCAGAAAATGCATTTAATACCAATATATTGAAACGTCTGTTTATATACTCCATTAATAAAGGAGTCCAGACACTGGAAAAATATCAGTCCACATATTTTATATTTAATATGAGGGAAATAGACATGCATGCATGCGTGACACAAAAAATCTTTAACTTTTAGGTAGCAAAATATTTTTTAGTTATTCTGTCAATTACACTAAGGTTATGACATTGTCTGCTATATATTTGCTTCTTATTTATTAAATACGGGCAATTGATTGATAAAACATTGATCAAAATGAGGATACAATTTATACAAAACGAATATCTTTTAAAAAGAGTTTTCTATAAAACAAAACTTAATGAAGTCGTCAAAATCATGTTTTACCAAAAACAGCGCCAGCGCCTCTGCCTTTCAGCGCCTATGCCTCGCGAGTGGATGACAGCCCTGAAGACACCTAGCAATGATATACCTTTAGTGGTAGTATACCTGTAGTTAAGTTATACCCTAAGAGTCTTCATAGCGCGCTAAGAGACAATGTTATCGGGAACGCAGCCCAGGTATGATGCGTTTCATGCGTAATGGAGATTCCAAAGCACTCTTCTGTAGTCAGAACCATGGAGAGCAATCGCGGATAGGTATTAGTCAATATTTTTTTATTAGGTTAAACAGTGATTTGATACATTTTTTTTTTAAATAACATTTTTAATTTAAGTCCCACCCACATTTGGTCTGGCCCATCCAAAACTGGAATCCTGGCGCCATGCCTGGGCCACACCGAGCTGTGCGTAACGCCCACAGACGTGAAGTGAACGAGACAGAGGCTGTCCGGTACTGTCTGGAATGGTTAACTCATTGGCAATGCATGTGCAAAACAGATTTAACTAATCATAAAGTCAATCAGGATACATAACACAGCCTACTAGGCCTACACTTAATTTTTAGTTTTTTTACTGTATTTAAATAATGTCATTGTATAAAAAGATGTTTAAATAAATACAAATCTTACAGATATACATGATTTGTATACATTTTATTTCTGTGGTAAGAGGACTTGAAATGACTCGAAACTAAAAAGGACTCGACTTGAGACTTGTTGGCTTTGACTTTTGACTCGACTCGGGACTTGCCTCATCTTTGACTCGACTTGACTCGGGACTCGAGGGTAAAGACTTGAGACTTACTTGTGACTTGCATAACAATGACTTTGTCCCACCTTAATTGTGATGTGTTCTCTCTTCATCAGATATCAATCAGTCCACTCTGGATCTGAATACAGTGAATAAACGCCTCCGTCTGTCCGAGAGCAACAGAGTGATTACATACACTGACACTTACACAGTCCAGCCTTATCCTGATCATCCAGACAGATTTGATGATGTGTGTCAGGTGTTGTGTAGCTGTAGAGAGAGTGTGTGTGGACGCTGTTACTGGGAGATTGAGTGGAGTGGTGTTGTGGATATATCAGTGTCATATAAGAGCATCAGCAGGAAGGACAGAGCAAAAGTGTGTGTTTGGACGTAATGATCAGTCCTGGAGTTTGTCCTGCTCTTCTTCCAGTTACTCATTCATACACAATGACAGAGTGATTAAACTCCATGTAAAGTCCATCAGCAGGAGAATAGGAGTGTATGTGGATCACAGAGCAGGAACTCTGTCCTTCTACAGCGTCTCTGAAGACACAATGAGCCTCATCCACACAGTCCAGACCACAGGGGATAAATCAAAGGGCTGTTGTGGGAAACCAATTTCAGATCATGTCATTATTCATCTGTTTTTATAAAGTCAGCTGGGTTGTTTTGGTTCTGATATCATTTATTAGTTTTGTTTCAGCTTTAGCAGGGCGATAACAAACGGCCACAGTATACCATCCCTGCATCCACAAGCAGTCTCTCTCTCTCTCTCTCTCTCTCTCTCTCTCTCTCTCTCTCTCTCTCTCTCAGATAATCTTTTCAACAGTCTTCTTCAATAAGTTACACTATGAAATTGTTTCAAGTTATCTTTAGTTTAAATACCTTTGTCATCCAGACCTTCTCTTTAAACTTCAAAAGCTGTCCTCCTCTTAAAGCCATCATGTCTCTGAATTAAGCCTGCTGAAGTAGTGATGTCCAGTTCGCGAACAAATCGTTCTTTTGCACCGGTTGTTTTTAGTGAACCGGTCGAACCAGTTCACCAAATCGGACTGAATTGTTCAAAACAGTTCGCAGCACTAATCCACACATTTATAAAGTTACTCACTTTTTGACCTGTCTGACTGTCCCTCTGACATGAAATAAACCAACATCCCAGAGTTATTCAGTTACTCCAACAATACACTGACTTAACCTACTGTAAGAGAGAACTGATTATGATGAGCACGTCAGCGAGCAGAAGCTGATGATACTGAGCATGCGTGCAGCACACACGAACGAACGCACACGGCCTGTCACAGTTCTCAGGTCCCCAAGTGACTTATCCTGATCTCCCTGGATTGGGATGCTCCCTGTCAGGCCATAGGAAGTCTTACCCTTCTTCGGGAAAACCACCTTGTGCCCACTTGGTCTTCGCTTGAGATCTTTGACCCTCAACAGGATTCAATATTTTCTGAACCCTTTTTTGGAGTGCATTCAAGAGTCACCAGAGCCAATTAGTCTGCTTTCAAATTAGTAAAAACATGGAGACAGGTTAATTATAACACAACTTAATCACTATAATCCATCATACCTCTTCAAAGACACAATCTAACAGTGCGTGGATTACACTCAGTGAATTTAGCCATAACAACGGTCCATTGAATTTAGAGTTTGACTATCTCTATGAACAAAGCCATTTTCTGTACATGGTGGAGGCTAAGATCAGACACTGAAGTTACTGGTCATAAGTAAAACATTAATTAACAAAATCTTTAATTTAAAGTCAGTGTGTAAAATCATCTTATACCTCTTTAACCACTAAAACATATCTTAATATTTTCAAGTGATGCCCTGTGCTTTTACTTATCAATATCTTATCACAGGCTCAGATATCAGCTTTGAGCTCGTTTGGAAAGAGAGAGAGACTCCTAGAGATTCAGGACTGGTACTGCATTTTCATAAACTTTTAACTTCTCTCTCTAACACAGCATAAGACTTGGCTAGAGATTACATTTGTTTTCCAATAAACATCAGACATTATCCTTTTAACTCCATCCTTTGCCAGAAATGATGTTTTCAAATAACCATAGTTGTCATTTTTGTCTTTTGCCCATACAATACATTTAAAATTCAACATCAAAATTGAGTCTGAGTTACTCTTCCAATTTTAGCCACAGCACCAGAAATGACATGGTGGGCCAGATTCAGATAAGCGAATAGTTTTATTACAGCTCAGCAGGAGCTTATCTTTTGAAACCAAAACATCAGTTTCTAGGGTTTTCAACATTTTAACACCAATCCTCCTACAGTGTTTTTACAAACATTCAGTCAACTAAACAGAATTTTCAATAGAGGAACAGGAACAACTTTCTCTTAAGTTTGTCACTTAAACCCTTCTACATCACTATTTATTTTCTTGCCTCTCACGTGTTTTGCAGTCATTGTCTGTAATTTATATCAACCTGTATTAAAATTATTATAGATTTTCCTTCTTAAGACTTGAATTTGTTATTATTCAAACTTCTTAGAGTGTAAGTCACTTCTGTTTCTTTTTACTTTGGTTTGTTTACAGAATGTTAGTCTGGTGGCTTTTTTTCCCCTACACATTATATGTGAGCGGTTACAGTTACGGGCAAAATGGCCCTGCTGACCATAGTTAAAACACTCTCTGTCATCTGCTTTAGCAATCTTCAGCAACCTATCTTCTCTACTTTCAGTCTGGTTCTCAGTCTCTGGGTCTGTGCTTAAAGCGTCAACTTCGACAGTCTTTGAACAGAGTTTGTGATCCAATAAAATACAATGGCTTGCAATTCATAGCTCTTTATGGTTTTTCAAAAACATTTGGGTATCAAATTGTATCCCTAAGTCTGATTCTCAGTCTGTGTGTCAGTGCCTCTATCAGCAGCTGCTTGGACAGTCTGAGAAGAGAGCGCAAGAGGGGAGGGGGCAGATAAGACTGGCCGCTCACACATCTTAGCGTTTTTTACTTTTCCAAAAACAACCTCAAGCCCTTTACATTTTGGCAATCAGAATATACCATCCCTCAGTTACTTCTAGGATTTTTCTTTCACCTAGAAATTAAAATTTTTCTGGTTCTCTTTGTTTGTAACCATTCAAGTTGCTGTTTAACTTTACAATCCAGACTTATGAAGTTACTGATCATGTTACTCAATTGTTCAGCCATATTTTAGTCAAGGTTCATACTCACCTGAAGTTATACCAGCAGAGATAGAGGCGGCGATCTTTAACCAACACAGCCATGGCTTCTGCGTGATGAAACTGCAAAGGACACTTGTAAGAAAAAGTCACATATACTGGTCCATGCCAATTAGGGTCCGTTTTTTAATTTTCCTCTGGATCATTCCAGGTGCATCTCTGGCAAACAGCCCTGTATCTATTTTTATTTTTTTTGACTAATAACTTAATTCCTGATTCTTCTAAATTCGGGGATCCCCTGTCTGAGATGGAAGAGATAGAGCAGGTTTGCAGTGCTCTCTGGACCCGTCTCACACAGATTACGTCCCAGAGAGACGTGCCTTTACAGAGGTGGTGATACACCAATGTCCCCCAATGGGCTCCCCCTGTATTAGACACGTATCTTGCGCCGTCTGTTACGCGTTAAACGTTACCCGTAGTAACGTGGCGTGCTACCAGCGACTTTTTATACCCTTATGCTTTTCCCATTAAAAAACACTTAGTATAATAACTCCCCACTCCTATCGAAATGAAGCTCTCCCACTCCCCATACCAAATTTATTCCAGTCAGACAGCACTAATCAAAAATAATAAAAGCTTACTACCTCATTTGTTGACTTGCCGGAGATGTCACCAAGGAGTGACTCGCTGACTCTGGGCTCAGTGAGGATGAAGAGACCACAGCAACATCTGGGCCAGATGAGGCAATAAGGGCAGGTGGAGTGATGGAGGGTCTCATGATGGCACTAAAACATTCCCAGGATCCTCAGTACTCACACCAGCCTGCCGGTTTCAGATCCTACAGAAAAATGCACAAACAAGCACAATGCCATTTGATTTCTGTATTATAAGTAACAAAATTATCTTCATTTATATTTTTGTTTCAGGTTTTCCCATTTTCCCCCACAAATGCCGACCGTCCCCGTGTCTTCAGGCCCTGCTCCACCACAGAAGCTCTGCAGCAAATGCACAGACGTCACGAATCAGAAAAGTGATGAAATAACTCTGTTTGAAATTACAATAAATGACAACTTAAGATTTAAAGAGATGTTTTATTCATTTGTGTGGTATACTGACTCAAAGCCTTTGGCAGCATTCCTTCATCAGCCGCTCTCCACCAGATACACACACACACACACACACACACACACACACACACACACACACACACACAAGATCTGTAAAGTGTTGACAACAGTGAACTCCACATTAAAGCACACACACATCATTCTGATCAGGGGTCCGTTCTTCATACCTCGCTTAATACATCTGAAATGATTTGACCGGTCCCAGATCTTTTGGACTGAGTTATCTGAGATCTCTGCCCGTTCTTACATTTACATTTAGTCATTTAGCAGACGCTTTTATCCAAAGCGACTTACAAATGAGAGTAATAGAAGCAACCAAGACCAGTCAAGGGCAACAATATGCAAGCGCTGTAACACGTCTCACAAAACACAACACATATAGGACAGTTTTTTTTATTATTATTTTTTTTAAAATTAAATAAACAGAAACAAATAGTGATAGGTGCTATTCTTTATTAGTCAAGTGCTGCTGGAAAAGAAGTGTCTTGAGATGTTTTTTGAAAATGGCTACAGACTCGGCTGCTCGAACTGAGACAGGCAGGTCATTCCACCAGGTGGGAACGGTCCAGGAAAAGGTCCTAGTGAGGGATTTCATGCCTCTTTGAGATGGCACCACTAGGCATCGTTCACTTGCAGAACGCAAGCTTCTGGAGGGTGTGTAAGTCTGAGCAAGCGAGTTTAGGTATACTGGTGCAGAGTCTGCGGTTGCTTTGTAGGCGAGCACCAGAGCCTTGAATTTGATTTGCGCGGCTATTGGCAGCCAGTGCAGACTGATGAAGAGAGGCGTGACGTGAGCTCTCTTCGGCTCGTTGAAGACCACTCTCGCCGCTGCATTCTGGATCAGCTGCAAGGGTTTAACATCCGGGCTCGAATGCTTCTCTCTGTTGTGTTCCCTGAAGAGGGCAGACGATCGATACTCCAAACCACGATCAGTAAAGCAGCGATTGGCTGGTGTCAAGACAATGTAATGACATCATATAATTAAAAAAGCCACCTGGCAAAAAACTTGACAAAAAAAGGAAAAACTCGAATTTCTGGACCTTTATAAGGAAACAGCCAAACGACCAAACTAACATAAAAGTTTTAACAGATAAATTAAATGTGCTGTTTTGATGAACATGATTCACAATTATTTATATTCATGATTTAATAGGCTAGTATTATTTGTACAACCTTTACATTTTTAATCAAATCCAGCTAACTGAGTTAGCGAAGAACGGGCCCCAGATCTGTCTATTTCATGTTATGATGGCATCTGCAATACTTATCGAAAATGTTCATGTCAGAAGTTAAATAAACATTTAGTAAGCATCTTTATCTTTAGGATGTATGTGGTTTATGTAAATCCACTATGGAGATGTACGTGTGTTACTGGAGCTCACATTAGCTACACATAATAAAACGTGTTTTTACAGCACAATCACAACTATACTCCACAGTCTGTCATCTTTACACCTTCAACAGCTGAACAGTTTGCTCTACAGTAGCTCCATAAATGCTTAAATTAATTTTAACTCAAGGAACCGTGATTTTGGTTTGTAATACTCACATTTGAAAACACCCGCATCGCTTTTCCCTACCTGATGTATCCTTTCCTGTGGCCTCATGGGAAGGCAGGGATAGAAAGTATCCGACGATGAGTGCTTCACAATCTGGGCGGAATCAGTAGGCCATCCGGGAACTTCTTACCTACTCTTTTATGATTACTGAGGTTTTGAACACACTACTCTTATCACGTACTGTTTTTGCCTTCTATATAGTCGGTAAGTAGGCATATTCAGATGCAACATCAGTACACGCACGTCCGAATCTCGGAAGAAATATTCCAAAACCCCGGTAGTTCTCGTCTACTCTTCTAAGAATACTAAAACTACTTGCTCACCTACTGCTTTCTCATACTATATAGTAAGGAAGTATGAAGTTTCAAATGCAGCCAGGGCCTTCGTTCTATGGGATATAACACCAGCTTGTATGCTGAGTGATTAATTAACTATTGATCTCATTATTAGCAGATTTAATCAGTTAACGAGTCTTCCAGGTGGTACAAATGGTGTTCTGTTTGGCTTTAATAGCCTTGGTTGGTCTCAAACTTTTGCTGGCATTTGTTTTCATAGTGGCTTGGTTTGTGCTGTACAATGGGCTGGATTAAAGTAACTGTTTTTATGGTTCTTTATCACCAATTGGTGTGGCATGGTGAGCTAAAAGATATTTCTTTGCTTGCAGTAAACTGAATTATTTGTGATTTTTGTTTAATGTCTGTGTTTTTCAGTATTTAGCTCCCCAGTTAAAGGTGGATCTTTAGATCTCTCCTGGAATGATGTTTGGAGGGTAGGAAAAGGTTTGTAGGCCTTGTATACCCAAGAAGCTGTGAAAAATGATACACCAGTGTTTTACCAGTTGAGAAGTTTATACATGCATACATACATACATACATACATGCATACATACATGTTTCTTAATCTAACACACTGTTGCTGTACTAAAGAAGTATGAGTTAATCCTAACTATTTACGTTTGTTCTTGTTTCTTTTGGTATTAGCTGAGGGGTCCGGTTCTGTCAAGGAGTTCAGCCAGGACGATGCTGAGGGGTCCAGTTCTGTCAAGGAGCTCAGCCAGGACGATGCTGAGGGGTCCAGTTCTGTCAATGAGCTCAGCCAGGATGATCCTGAGGGGTCCAGTTCTGTCAATGAGCTCAGCCAGGACGATCCTGAGGGGTCCAGTTCTGTCAATGAGCTCAGCCAGGACGATGCTGAGGGGTCCAGTTCTGTCAATGAGCTCAGCCAGGACGATGCTGAGGGGTCCAATTCTGTCAATGAGCTCAGCCAGGACGATGCTGAGGGGTCCGGTTCTGTCAAGGAGCTCAGCCAGGACAATGCTGAGGGATCCGGTTCTGTCAAGGAGCTCAGCCAGGACGATGCTGAGGGGTCCGGTTTACATTTGTCCCTTCCTATTTAACTGAAGATTCTGTGGAACAATAAAATTATCGTTTTGAATGTGTTGCTATGGTTGGTTTTTGTTAACCCCATTTTACTCACAGATGTTGAGGAAAAAATTTAATCATAGAAGAAGATTTATGTTTCAGTTAGCCAGTTCACAATTGGCTACGGTTTGTCTCTAATTCAGAAATGCAATGGAGTTAACATTTTTGCCACAACAATTTTGGTGTCAGAATCGTGGGATTCCTTGGATGTGCCTTTTGGACCCTGAGAGCCGCTGGTGATCAATCTGGACTCTAGAGTCACAGCCTTACACTCGACAGATTGCGGGAGAAGGGCCAACCGCTCTGGGGGTCTGGAGGGTCCGACCACTGGAATCAGAGAAAACAAACCCGAGCTGGCAACGGGACGCTTCTGGTAAGAGGCAAATCCAAAATTCTGGGAATTTTAATGTGAATTTGGTTAAATTAAGATTTGGGAAACTAAGGGTTAAACCATAGGGGGAGTCTGGTTCTGTGGTCAATGCGATTTAAGAAATTCTGTGAGAATTGAGATCACAGAGGGCGCTGGAAGTGTCCGCCCGTCTGTCCTGGGTGAAGGATCAGATCTGTACGGAGACGTCCGACAGATTAATAGCGTGCACGCAAAAGACCACAGAAACAGACTGCCAGTATGGAATATCCCAAAGCTAGCAGAATATGATACACCGGTATTTTGTCAAATGAGAAAATTATATGGCCAGAGATGCATGGGGGATATAGAGAAATTAATTTAACATCATGCTTTCCAAAAGAGGGAATGCTGAAAGGGGTGAAAGAATCTGTTGATGAGAGGAGACAAATCTAAGGGCTGTTGTGGGGAATGTGTGTGTGTGAGAAATGCAAACTAACAGTGTTGAATGAAATTGATAGCAGGGAAGGGAAAATGTTGTCTGATCACACAGAAGCCACAGCTGTTTAAAGATCATTGAGTATGAACTTTGATTAAGCTATGGATAACAGTTTGTGATAACAACAAAAATTAGAGATAACAATTTGAGACATGATCAGTAACTTGATCATGCTGAATAAAGTTTGAGACTGAATAGAGTGTTGGACTTGGCGTCAATTTCCTCAAGTCCGCGTGTTCGTTGAATGAGGAGAGCAGGAACAAAATATAGTTTAACTGTTTTAATGCTTAAGTCAGATGAAGAAGCATTCAGAGCTCTGGGACACAACTGTCCCTGATTTACACAATGCTATGCAAGGTTTGTCCAGGCAGTCTGTGACAAACTCGCCTTTCCCTGACCCAATATTTATTCACAAAAATGTATATAAGCTATCTTTCTTTGGGAGTCAGATGATTTTCTGGTCAGCTGTGCTTCGTTCGCAACATCACCCCTCCAATTCCTGGACACAAGACTGCTTCTTTGTTAACACACAAAGGTACTCTAAAAGCACAGCAAAATGCATAGCAAAACACTTTCTCATATGGATCTGTTATACATACCAACACCCTCTGGGTCTTATGCCCAACAGAAAGTACATATAGTCTTAATGCAAAATCATTTCATAAGCTAACATTATCTTAAATTAACTATTGTTAATGATTAATTTCTACAATCGTTGTTAGGAGTAATGAACACAAATATTTTATTCTCAATATTCTTGCATCTCTTGTTTTAAGGTTAGTCATTTAGGCCAGCTGCCTCGTTCCGCTGGTCTAATCACAGCCATGATGATATAGAGCTCTATCACATCTACTTGAACGATATTGCTTAAATAACATGATGTTTGTGAACGGCTTTGGTAACGCTTCAGATTTTCATTGTATTTCCTTCTAAACACAGATAACCACATTAAATCATCTGGGGCCTAATTTATAAAGCGTGCGTACTCACAAAATGGGGCTGAAAACATGCATACGCCACTTCCCACGCAAAGGTTGTGGTCTATAAAAAAAAAAAACTTGAGACTGTGCGCACCTGTAAGCAAACTCTGACCCATTCTGGAGACAATTAAGGGGAATTGGTGACACAGATGGTGAGGTAGTGAACTGAAATCAGATTGAAGAAAGTAAATGTGACAAGAACGATAATAAGTATTGATGCCACACACACATTTAATTTCACTCCATATCAACGTTAGATCCACGTTATGACGATGAAATCAAGCAGTGGTATTTGTGCTTGTACTGAGAGATAATTTTTTAATTTACATCTGTACAATCCAATCTTAAATCAAAATATTTAATCAACGCTATCTAACCATCACAATGTCCACTACAGGAGCACGAGATGGCCCGACTGCATGTAATACAGGATAGCATCAAATAGCCCCCATTAGATAATTGCAGAACACAGTGTAAATAACCAAATATTTTCCTTAATTACTGTGCATTTTTATCAATAAAATGTTACACAGTGCCGTCGATGAGGTCGACCCCTAGAGGGATATCACAGTAACTTGACCACTGGAATGTGCTTTAAGATCAATGTCTTGCCATTGTTCAGTAACTCAATTTTGTCCAAAACCTCCCCAACCATAAGCCATTTGTGAGTGCCCTTTTTGCTGGAAATGGGAAACCTGATCTTTATGAGTACATGGAGGATTTTGTTGAGGACATCATCAATTTGGAGAAGGGCTTCTTCTTCATGGTTTGTGATGCACCAGCACGTGCGTTCTTGAAGTGTGTTAAAGACACCCAAGAAGGTGAATACTTGAATAACCGTGTGGTTTTCCCCATTACAGATGCACCCCTCCGACGAGATGAGCTTCATCAGTCATGTCAATGAAGACTTCATCACCTTGGGTCCTTACCCCTCTTCTTGCCCCTCTTTAGGCTTGGTCAGTGGTTTCCCTCTGGAGTTAATGCACCTTGTCTGCTTGGGAGTCATGAGGCGTCTAGTTTACCTCTGGCTTAAGGGTCCATTGTCATGTAGGCTCTCAAGTGGACAGGTGAATATGCTCTCTGAACAATTAGTAAATGCACCAATAGTTCACTCCCGATACCTATTAAAATGCCAAACTAAGTAAAGAAATAAACGAATAAATGACTGGCCTCTACTAAAATGATTCCTGAGGTATTTATTAACGTGTGTATGCTTTTTTTGTATGAAACATTATAGATCAATTTTGAGATTTTGCTCGGAGTTTTTAGATCAACCTGTCCATGCAAGAAAAGGAAATGTTCTTAAAAAAATTTTTTATTGACAATACTGTTGTCATTTTTCAATTTCACTGATTTCATATATTCACTGTGCTATTAAAGATAAAATGCAGCCTATGAGAATGTGGACCGTAAAAGTATTTTCTATAATAGCCTACATTTTAACAGGAATAATTGGGCATGAAAATAATAATAACGAAAGTAAAAAAATAAATAAATGTATTTGTCAACTAATTGTGTTCATATTCTTTTGGTTTCTTAAAATCAAAATGCAGGTATCGGTACTCCGTAGTGACAAATACTACAAATTAAAAGAATATGTTGTCATACTCGTAAGTGGTATTGGTGAATCCCATATTATTTCATCCAATTTTATTGATATTTTTACTCTAAACAGAATGTAAGTGCTTTAGAAATGGTCAGGCTATGGTTAAAGACTATTTGAATTTATAAATTAAAATAAGTGCTGTTTTTTTTTTTTTGTGGGTTTTTATTTTATATCGTTATATGGCTGTACAATATTGTATAATGTTTGTTGAGATGTGAACTCATATTAGGTGCAGCAATATATTTACACAGAATATTTTTATTTAGTATTATCATCTTTCTCTGTATTATTCTTATTTTATCACTTGTCTCAGAAATAGTTCTCCCTGTTTTGTTTGGGTAAAAAACATAAATAAAAAGTTCCAAAAAAAGAAATGGTCAGGCTTAAGCCGGGTACACACTGCGATTTTGTCCGTCTGAGACAAATTTAGCAAATCCTAAAAGATTCCTCTGATCCTAGGCTAAAATCTGACGTCTTTCATCGTTAGTTTAACATGTTCACTGGCAGCCGATTAATAAACGCTGCGATCGAATTTTACCTCAGAAGAAATTCTGGCAGTGTCAGAAGATTTGGCGCACAATCCCGCAGTGTGACTTCTCCTACGATGACCGTCAAATTATCTTCGTTTTACAAGACAAACCATGACCAAAATGAGCGCTAGAGATTTCTTTGTAGCCACCATTTAAATCCCGCATGTAATGCAGCTCACTGTCACCGAACGCGTCATTCATTGATGATATTAAACTCTGGACGATTTTCTTGCGTGTGTCCGTTTTAGTGCGCCTCAACTATCTTAGAGTCTGACATTATGACAACTTAGATCTTACAGTGTGACATGGCTTACATCGGGGATCATGTTCATACAGTCTGACAAGCAACATTCGCAAAGGATTTTGTAAAAATCGCACAGTTTGTAGGACTTTTTAGAGTTCCTACTTCTGTTCAAATGCTTTCTCTCCTAAAACTTATTTTGAACACATGTAATTGTTACAAACATACACACACACAGGAACCAAGTGCTGGTGAGATATGACAGTGTTAATTTCAAAACCATAATGAGCGTGGCAGGTAAGTGCAAAGCAGGTGATACGTGGAAGGCAGGAAGTACTCCGGATGATACTTGTCTGTGTTTGTAGCAGGGGATCCGAGGCAATGCTGAGGAAGGAGACACAGGAGAACAGGAGATCACAAACCCCTCTGAAAGAAAACTTCAGAATATTGAAATGAATAAAACCGTAAAGTTGAACTGCTATGGAAGTGGAGAGAGGCCGTGTCACGTTCGATCACAGAAAACAAGGTGCAAACAGGGGCGAGGACTCAAGTGCAGTAATAAGGGGGATTTATTTACAAAATAAAACATAAACACAAACAAAAACCCACAAGGGGGTAAAACACATAATCAAAAACACAAATAGACTCAAACACATACCAGGTAGGAATTCACGGGGAAACGGGACACGTAGACATTACAACGATCCGACAAGGACTGCAAACACACAGGAACTTATAAGGGGGAGAAATCAAGCAGGAAATGATAGAACACAGGTGGGGCAAATTAAACCAATAACGAGATAACAAGGGGGTGGGATCTGACAATGATAGAGGCACATGGCCACACTAAAAAAACCCACATGTGCACACAAGACAGGACAGGCATGTGACATTACCCCTCTTTGGAGCGGCTACCAGACGCTCCACTAGGGACGGGAGGACCGACCAGGGGCACGGGAGGACAGACCTGGGCGGGGCAGAGGACAGACCTGGGCGGGGCAGAGGGACAGACCTGGGCGGGGCGGGGGACAGACCTGGGCGGGGCAGAGGGACAGACCAGGGCGGGACGGGGACAGAGTTCAGGCGGCCGGGGCCGGGGTGGCCAGCAGAGTTCAGGCGGCCAGCAGAGTTCAGGCGCCAGCAGAGTTCAGGCGGCCAGCAGAGTTCAGGCGGCCAGCAAAGTTCAGGCGGCCGGGGGCCGGGGTGGCCAGCAGAGTTCAGGCGGCCGGGGCGGAGGGCCAGCAGAGTTCAGGCGGCCAGCAGAGTTAAGGCGGCCGGGGGCCGGAGTGGCCAGCAGAGTTCAGGCGGCCGGGGGCCGGAGTGGCCAACAGAGTTCAGGCGGCCGGGGGCCGGAGTGGCCAACAGAGTTCAGGCGGCCGGGGGCCGGAGTGGCCAGCAGAGTTCAGGCGGCCAGGGGCCGGGTGGCCAGGAGAGTTCAGGCGGCCAGCAGAGTTCAGGCGGCTGGTGGGGCTGGAGTGGTCAGCAGAGTTCAGGCGGCCGGGGCCGGGTGGCCAGCAGAGTTCAGGCGGCCGGGGCGGAGGGGCCAGCAGAGTTCAGGCGGCCAGCAGAGTTAAGGCGGCCGGGGGCCGGAGTGGCCAGCAGAGTTCAGGCGGCCAGGGGTGCCGGAGTGGCCAACAGAGTTCAGGCGGCCGGGAGGGGGCCGGAGTGGCCAGCAGAGTTCAGGCGGTCGGGGGCCGGAGTGGCCAGCAGAGTTCAGGCGGTCGGGGGCCGGAGTGGCCAGCAGAGTTCAGGCGGTCGGGGCCGGAGTGGCCAGCAGAGTTCAGGCGGCCGGGGCGGAGTGGCCAGCAGAGTTCAGGCGGCCGGGGCCGGAGTGGCCAGCAGAGTTCAGGCGGCCGGGGAGCCGGAGTGGCCAGCAGAGTTCAGGCGGCCAGCAGAGTTCAGGCGGCCGGGGCTGGAGTGGCCAACAGAGTTCAGGCGGCCGGGGCCGGAGTGGCCAGCAGAGTTCAGGCGGCCGGGGGGGCTGGAGTGGCCAACAGAGTTCAGGCGGCCAGCAGAGTTCAGGCGGCCGGGGGGGCTGGAGTGGCCAGCAGAGTTCAGGCGGCCGGGGCAGCCAACAGGGTTCAGGCGGCCAACAGGGTTCAGGCGGCCGGGGCAGCCAACAGGGTTCAGGCGGCCAACAGGGTTCAGGCGGCCCGGGCAGCCAACAGGGTTCAGGCGGCCGGGTCGGCCAGTAGAGTTCAGGCGGCCAACAGGGTTCAGGCGGCCAACCGGGTTCAAGCGGCCCGGGCGTCCAACAGTGTTCAGGCGGCCGGGGCGGCACATCCAGCACAGTGTCCGCCGGAAACGGGACCGCCGGCTCAGGGTCCGCCGGCAACGGGACCGCCGGCTCAGGGTCCGCCGGCACAAGGTCCACCGGCACAGGGTCCACCGGCACAGGGTCCACCGGAAACGGGACCTCCGGCACACGGTCCACCGGAACTGGGACCACCGGACTAGGAACCCCCGGAACACAATCCACCGGGACTGCCGGCTCTGCCTCTGGGGGCTCTGGGGACTGCCTCTGGGGGACTGCCTCTGGGGGCTCGGAGAAAGTCCTGTGCTTCTCCCAAGCCCTCCAGAAGGCCACCATAAAGAATCCTGTCACCGCTCTCCAGGCCATGTCCGGACTCGGGACCACCGGATCAGGAATCCCCGGAACACGATCCACCGGAACACGATCCACCGGAACTGGGACCACCGGAACGCGATCCACCGGAACTTGGACCACCGGAACATAGTCCACCGGAACACGATCCACCGGAACTGGGACCACCGGAACACGATCCACCGGCACTGGGACCACCGGAACACGATCCACCGGCACTGGGACCACCGGAACACGATCCACCGGCACTGGGACCACCGGAACTGGGACCACCGGAACACGATCCACCGGCACTGGGACCACCGGAACACGATCCACCGGCATTGGGACCCCCGGAACACGATCCACCGGGACTGGGACCCCCGGAACACGATCCACCGGGACTGGGACCCCCGGAACACGATCCACCGGGACTGGGACCCCCGGAACACAATTATTCCACTTATACTACGATTACCACACCTCAAGACATCAATCCGGTCTCTTAAAGGGATTTGTTCGTTTTTTGTACTTAAATCGCTATTGTGAGTAGGAATATTTCTTCCGCGTCTCATCCAACGGCTCTTTTCCTAGTTCCGAAAACATCATTTTAAAGCTGGTAACGGAGGCTTGAGCTGTTGATAGCATTTACTGCAGTTATTATTGAAGTTATTGGAAAGAGAGCAAGAGAGAGAGAGAGCTTTTGTGAATTAGGCTACCTCTGTGCGTCTCTAAGAGCGCTGTTATTACATTGCTAGTGAAAAAATGTCATGTGTAGCCTTTAGATTGCTACACTATATAGGCGAACTGATAAAATCGTCAGGGCAGCGCTGACAACACCTTTTTGTGCAAACTGTAGTGTATGCGTTAATGCGAGCACGTGTGATTGCAGTAATGAGACAGAAAAGCTTGTGAATGTATCCGTTGTTGTTTTCTTTGTTGTAGTTTTTAGCATGAAACAGAATATTATTTGTTGTACCTGCAATAATAACAGGCCTACCAGCTGTATTATATTTATTTTTTGATTCATGCTACAAATTTATTTATCTAGACATACATGTTTTATTTATTGAAATTAAACTGCACGTTCCGTTAATAGAAAAATAGACATCGAAAATGGCAGATCAAGTGCAGGGAGCAGTGTGTTAGAGATGGTCTTTTCCTGTCCCAGATAGCAGACAAACACTGAATCAATGTTGAATCAATGTTAATGCATCAACTAAAATATCATTGAATCAATGTTGAAATTTAACATTGATTTTTCATCAGGTTTGCACCCTGAAATAATGTTATTTCAACGATTAAAAATAGATCAAGATGGGCATAAAAAGACTATTTTTTCAACTATAATTAAATCATTTATTTAACACTGAATCAACATTGAATCAATGTTGATGCATTGATCAAATTATCATTGAAACAATGTTGAAATTTAACATTGATTTTTCATCAGGTTTGCACCCTGAAATAATGTTATTTCAATGATGAAAAATAGATCAAGATGGGCATAAAATCAATATTTTTTCAACTTAAATTAAATCACTTATTTAACATTGAATCAACATAGAAGCACTTTAAAATCAATCTTGCTTTATGTACAGCAGGATTCTATGCCCGTTAATTGTCTCTTTATTTTATTCCTTTCAATCAGAGACTATGTATGGCTGCAAATGATATGATTTTGTATCAACAAATCACTCAAAGTAAACAATATACTTCAGTTCACATGCAAATGTATTTATTTATGCCCCACAATTACAACAGGAAATCTCACATTGTCTTAAAACAATTACATCTGAATTTATAACACAAATGCCAGGAGAAGAGCCTGAAAAAATGACAACCTGCATCTGCAAAATGGAAGTAATACAAATGGAAACTTGCCAATAAGGACAGAAATGGGACAGTACTACTGAAAGAAAGAAGGTAGAAGAAAGAATTAAATACTCTAAACTCTGGGGTTTCCACCATGAGCAATGCCCAAAGCCTTTCAGGGGCGTAATGGAGCCATTTTTGCACCATCCCAGCAAAGATAAACTCTGAGGCCTCCTTTTATCAGCATTCACTTGTAAGGCATCTAAAACAACAAGAAGTTAGTACATATTTGGAAGTGTGGTTAATTAAACATTATAAATGTACTCCAAAATTAAGTGAAACTTGAAATTTTATCAAAATCTTTACATCCCAGTTAAAACTCACTGAATTTAAATTCAAGACTATTTAATTAATTTTAGTATATACTTTTCCCTTTAAAGCATCTGCAGACTCACAGGAGGAATGAATGGAAAAGCAAAGTGAAATCCGATGTTTTATCTTATGTTATTATTATATTTAATAGTAAATAATAGTAAAGAAATAAATAAAAGTGTGAAAGTGAAACAAGTAAATTAATGATCAAGTAGCTAAATTAATAAAAGAGGAGCTGGATAAGCTACACAGTGATTTGGAAGAGATTATCCATTTACAACACGAACTGGAGGCGCAACAGTTTGCTAAATTTCTGCAGTTTGATATAGCAGTTTGATATAGCTGCCTACAGAACTAAAGATCTCACTCTTTTCTTGCCGCATTAAAGATGAAATTGGAATTGTGTAATTGTGGTCGGCCCTCCTGAGGGTATCGCACAGCTGAAGCAGAGCTGCGAACTGATTGTCCTATTTCCCTTCACCTGCCGATATGTCAATCAGTCCGTAGCTCTGCTTCAGCTGTGCGATACCCTCACGAGTGGAGACCAGAATTACTGCCATCACAGAAATTCATCTAGCCGTCCGATCGCCTCTCGTTTCTACACTGGACGAATATGGGATGACAGAGTATGAATGGTACAATGAATGCATGTACGGCACCATTTCCACAAACGCACAAATCATTTTGATACTAAAATCATCCCATAGACGAACACCTCACAACAAACGACGCATGACAAAGTTAAAAATTGGCCCGAGCCAAATAAGAGTTGCACGACTCAGAATTCGGTTCGAAATCGTACAAAAATCACAGTATATGGCAATCTTAAGAAATAAAGATGAATACAAATTTGATAGGGTTTGGTGAAAAACAAACTGAAACTCAATGTATTAAGATTATCCTGGCCACTGGTTGTGTACGAGGGCGTTCACGTGACTCTATTAACATCGCAGTTCACACTGACTCGCCCAGGAGAAGCACAAAAGTTGTAAGAAATAAAGAAAAATAAAAACACAAATGAAAATTGAGATGCATTTTATTAATATTTTTGTACTTACCTCTGAAAAACACTGTCGCTGTCCTGCGTCTGTCTTTTCATGCTTGAAGTCTGTTAAACTGTGCTTTGATCTGATTGGTGGTTGCAGCCAGATTAAAGCTGCATTACTGCCACCTACTGGATTGGATTGTGGCGCATTCAATAAGTAGGGGAAAATATTCTAAATTCTTTATTAACAGTCACAAAAATCTTTATGTGACAGTCATTATATATCTCGCTGCTTGCTTGCGCTGTGTAGCTAGCAGAAAAAATTGGGGATTGGAGATGTTTTCATGATGGAGAGATTTTAAAACAATAATTAAAACATAAATATTAATAATACTAATGATAATCAACTGGTGTATCTCATTGAGTTCAATTTACGGTAGGATTTCTTTGAAAATCCATACACTCGTTGGAGGAGATTCATCCTTTGTGGATAATGAATGTTCACAGAAATGTACCCAATTGATTTGGATTTCCTTTAACGTGTTGAATGATGGGACAGATAGATTGATAGTAATTAAGTCTCACCAGTGGAGAATTAAGCTGACCAAAAATCAACATTGATTCAGTGTTTGTCTTTTCAACTCTGAAAAGCATGGAAATTTTAACATTGGTCCAATATTATTTAGCATTGAATTTTCAACATGGTCCAATATTTTTTTAGCATCAGATTTTCAACATTGATCCAATATTACTTAGCATTGAAATTTCAAGCTCAACCAATATGATGATTCTGATGGAACTTCAACATTGATTCAATGTTTGTCTTTTCAACACTGGAAAGCATGGAATTATCAAACATTGATCCAATATTATTTAGCATTGAATTTTCAACATGGTCCAATATTTTTTTAGCATCAGATTTTCAACATTGATCCAATATTACTTAGCATTGAAATTTCAAGCTCAACCAATATGATGATTCTGATGGAACTTCAACATTGATTCAATGTTTGTCTTTTCAACACTGGAAAGCATGGAATTATCAAACATTGATCCAATATTATTTAGCATTGATTTTTCAACATTGGTCCAATATGTTTTTAGCATCGGATTTTCAACATTGATCCAATATTACTTAGCATTGAAATTTCAACCTCAACCAAAATGATGATTCTGATGGAATTTCAACATTGACTCAATGTCACAATGCTATCTGGGGTTGGTCCTGGCCATGATTTTCTGTGGCGTTTGAAGTTGTGTTTCCTGAGAGGATCAGGCTCCATTGTTTTCTTTCTTCTGCTGAAGGTGCGGAGTACCTTCTCAGGCTTGTTTTACACTTGTGCCCTGTTACAGACATGATTTGCCTGCTCTTCAGCCCTGCTTCAAACAGTATTTGAACTGCGGTGCTTCTCAATGAATGGTTGGTATATCTTTTGGATAACCCCACTGCCTCGCAGATGCAAGGAAGCATATTTCCGAGGTAGTTCACACCCATGGGTTGCGCGGGAATACCAGAACTCTGGCCTGTCGAGCTCCTCCTGTGTTGCTTTCAGAGGATGAAGATAGAAGGATGTGGCATCAGGTGGGCATTTAGTGAGGTACTTTTTGAAACTTTTAACTGGGCAAACACAAATCCTCGGTAGCAGTCTTTGTTGGGATGGTTGTGCATTTTTGTTTCTGCATTATAAGACAAGCAAACATATTCACCTCCATTTTCATCTTTTTTTTAATAACGAATGAATGCGGTCTTAACTCTTGATTTCCCTGCCCCCTCTCTCTCTACCTCATCCAGAGACGTATTTATGGCTTTAAGCCAGTCTTTAAACACATTAACTGCCCAAGCTGTTGTTTTTTGTGTGTTTTCTTTGTGTTTTTCTCCCTCGAGTATGTCTAGCTGGTCTTTGCTAATCATTTGATGTCTTTTGTTGTTGCCGGCTGCCTTTGATGTCCGCTTCCGTTTATGTTGTTTTTCATCTTGACTGTCTAATACTGCTGCCGCCCAGTTGTTGAACGTTTTATAGTCACCGTAAATATAAAAATTTACTAGGGGTGGATTGAAATTCCGGCCGCCGATATAAAAATAAATAAAAAACAACCGAAAATGTAAACCGAAAACTAATGTGACACCCGCAACTCCCATCCGTGCTTAAGCGCTTAGGTTTCACTCACGGTCGAGCTGCTGACGCGAGGGATGGCGGCTTTGACGTGGCGGCACGTCCTCTTTAGCCACGGTAACTGAGGAGAATAGTGGCCCGGCATCTTAGCCTGTCAGCGGTGTTGTGCATCTCCATTCCGGACCATGGGTCCCTCCGTGCTCCCTTCCTAGACCCACGAGGACAGCGCTTGGATTTTAACAGCAGCAGTGATGAGGCTTCATGATATTCAGGTGTGCCTCATCACTCTCTGCCATTTCTCATAATTTCAGCACTCCTCGTCTCTCTCACCCACATCAGTCGGGAAACTGGCGAAGGGCAACGATTTCAGGGACGGGGTGGCGCTGTTAATAAAGGAGAGGCAGCCGTTCTGTATATATAGTATATACGTTTTTAAAAGAAGCCATTTTCGGCCCCAGCTTCGGTTTTCGGGCCAACTGCATCCTAAATTTTCAGTTTCGGCACAGAATTTTCATCTTGGTGCATCTCTAAAATTTACTTTAGGAAAATCGTCTGTCATCTTGTTGTTTTTTAAGTCCTGTAATTTCCGTTATTACAGTTAACTATGCGAAGTGATATGGAGCTGTAATGCGCTCAAGAGAGCTGCCTGGAACTACGTTCGCTGTGCATTTCCCAGAAAATAATTGCACACCTCAAAACGTTCATCAGCGAATCAGATTCAAGCATTCAACGGCCCTGTAGTATAAAATAAAGTAACTTTCATCTCTGTAATTTTTTTCTTCTTACAGCATCAGCATTGCCCAGTGTCAGAGGACTGATGACAAAGAGCAAAGTACTACTTTTATGCTATTGAGTTGTTGCGTTTACCTGTTATTGTAGCTAGCAAAGCTAACATGAATGAAGTTTATTTTTCAGACTACCTCACGCTGAATCGAAAAGTTGATGAAGTGATACGAGAGCTTCGTCAGTTGCGTGTAATCATCATTATGCAGCAGCAGCAAGTAGTAGAGGAACAGGCCAGCTTTGACCAGATGAAGACAGAAGAAGAGCTGTCTGCATTCTGTGTAAAACTAAGCAAGAAAGGCCATTTAGAAAATCCCTGGTGATTGTCCTTCTATATAAGAATCTAAATGTAAACAATTTATCCATAAAATTATATTTACATACAGTAAATATTGAAAATGGCTTTTCCCTGCTTTTTTCATGTCTATAGACGGCATTCAGTGCGAGATTGTGGTCTGGAACAGTTGGCCAGTCAGTTCGGAGAATACTGTGGGAAATCGGGACAAATATGCCATGGTCCAAATACAGACTGAATGGAAGAAAGGGGAAAAAGTGTTTCAGGATCTTCCCGTCATGGGACTGATAATTTAGTAGCCCAGAACAGTTGAGAATCATGCCTTTTTTATTATTTTCTTTTATTCTTTATTCTACAGACCCAAATTGGACAGGTCCACTTTCATATGTTGTTTCACAAATGAATAGTTTCACTGAGATGAACTAGAACTGATATTAGACACAAACAACTGAGGGTATCCTCCCCTCTTCTCTGAAAGTGAAGAAGACTCATTAATGTTGATGTAGCTATGGCATCTTGTATTTGTTTTAATTAAATTTAACTATACTTAGTAATATTTCAGTTCCTTCATTTGTAATAATCAAATTATTAAACAATATTGTTTTTTTGTATTATTTATGTGGCGCATGGAAAAGGAGGCGGCAAATGGAATAATTAAAATGCTAATAATATTGTTGCGATTTCCTAAAATATCAAAGGAGCCGACTACGCCACCTGCTGGTTGATTGCTGAGACCCAGGACTCAATTTAACCCGCTTTAACTCTTTACTGAGGGATGGACACTATTGACACTCAGACAGTAGAATGCATTACATCAAATCTTTTATTCTCATAAAACCCAAAATAACTAAATATTAAAAACAGTCAAGTTCTCAAAAGTGTAGTCCTTAACACAGTCCAGTATGGTGTCCTTATGGCCAGTCAGATATGTCCTGGGTTGGTTGGTTCCACTACCGTAGAGCGCACAGATCCGGTCTGTAGTTACTGAGGAACATAAGAAACAAACTGCCAGTATCTCCCGTCTGATGCAAGCACAAAACTAGTCTACTACCACTCACTCGTGCACAACAAATACCCACACCAACCAATATACACTGCAATCCAAATAAATCACAACACTTCAAGGAAACCACAGCTATGTCTAGTGTACTGGCAATTAGTTCCTATAGTCACTTGTAGTGATGAATCAGCACGTAAACTGGTCAAAACAATATCCTTCAAAAGTCTTCAATGTTAGTTACTGAGTTGTACTCACAATATGACCGGGTAGCAAGTCCCACTACCCAGTCTGATCACTTTCCACCGTTGGGATTACTCTGGTCGTCGTGTTGTCATCGCGCTCACCCGCGCTACTTCACTCGTCTCTGGATCAGTGATTACTCGGCGTTGTCGTCGTGCTCACCCGCGCTGCTTCACTCGTCTCTGGATCAGTGATTACTCGGCGTTGTCGTCGTTCTCACCCGCGCTGCTTCACTCGTCTCTGGATCAGGGATTACTCGGCGTTGTCGTCGTTCTCACCCGCGCTGCTTCACTCGTCTCTGGATCAGGGATTACTCGGCGCTGTCGTCGTGCTCACCCGCGCTGCTTCACTCGTCTCTGTATGGCGTCCCGTCGGGCTCATTAAAGTGACTTTGCTACATGCACTCGTCTCAACAAACGTCTCACTCAACGTCTTAACTTTTTTTTTATTCTGCTATTTATTCCATTCAATGCACTCTATGCACGAACTCTGCTTACGTGTTTCCGGTAGAATCTCAGACAGCGACCCAACTTCCGTATAGCGCTGAGTGTACTAGCGGCAGAGCTCTTTCCTGATGTATATCGCACACAAAAATAATTCTGCAAGTATTTTCTAGATAGGTATCGTTATAAATATAAAAATATAACATGCAAGTTATTATATAATCTAGTTTTTGATTTCTGAACGTTTACATATTAACGGTGGAAGACGGTAGTTTTGCCTAACATTACTGTCTCGTTACTGGAAAGGGGCTATTACTCACCTTATTCTAGTAGAATATCTACTTGATTTAACGACCTTAAAATATTTAGAGTAAACACTAGTGACAGACTGCATTTATCCCCAGGTTTGATATCTTTGGCTATTCCTCAGAGCATTGATACAATTCACAACAATACAAATAACAGCACAATATTGAATAAAATAATATTTAGAGGAGAAATTGTGGATAGAAGGTTTGAATTTATTTGTACATTTGTAGATAATGCAAACATTTACACATACATCACTTTATTTGCACTGCAGTAATGTAAACAAATAATTTTGATACTTACACTGCAATGTAAATATAAATCACTTTATCTGCACTGCTGTAAAGTGTTAAACATGTCCTGTACAACATTGTTTATTTTTTTTTATATTATTTGTATATAAAAAAAACTACGGACAAAAAAGCAGACAGATGGGTCAAGGCTGTAAGTAACCAACAAGTGGCAGCGGTGGGAATCTTGATGGTGAACAACATTGTGGTTTGATGCTGCTGGTATGACAAAACACTTCCAGGGTCCGTTCTTCATATGTCGCTAACTCCGTTAGCTAAATTTGATTATTTGGCATGATCTTGGATTTTTTAATTCTTTGAAGCTCATCCTGGGGTCTATTGCACAAAACTAGGATATGGGATTAAGCCGGGATATCTTGGTGATCCTGGCTCAATTTATCCGCTAATATACAGTTATCTTCTGTTATTGTTCTTGGTGTGATTGTGCCTTTAGGTAAGTTTGCAAGACAGTGGTGTACTAAATTTAAAGATCATAAAGATATCCCGGCTTAATCCCTTATCCTAGTTTTGTGCAATAGGCCCCTGGACTTGCTGTCCTAGCAACAGGTCTGTAGACTTACAGGTTTGAGAGCATCTTATTTAATGTAAACAGAATTAGATTGCATTTTGAGGTGATAATTAAAATCTGTTCCAGCCACTGCTACTTTATTACAAGAGTTCATTAATCAACAACAATAAAAAAATATATATTAAAATGTATTTGAAAATAATATTATAATTTTGTGTAAAAGGTGTATAATATTATAGACACAGTCACTTGATTGAGAGATTTATTTGTGATAGAATAATTTATCATTTTATTGGCGTCTTACATGCTGTAACGTTACTCTGAGCCGTGCATTAATTTGAGTGGTGACAGATATTATGGGAGGTTGATGCTGCGCAGATGCAGATAACTTGATCTTGACCATTAAGAAACTTTAATTAATACTGTCATGTTACAAATCTGCTTCAAATTGACTTAAAAATTTAATGAATTGATAAAACTTATGTTGTCTTGGTAATTTGGCTGTTTCCTTATAAAGGTCCAGAAATTCATGTTTTTCTTTATGTCATTTGTCATGTTTTTGCCAGGTGGCTTTTTAATTATATGATGTCATTACGTTGTCTTGACACCAGCCAATCGCTGCTTTACTGATTGTGGTTTCAAGTATCGATACACATGAACACAAGAATGTGAAGTAATCTTAGATAACTCAATCCAGATATTTTAATCCAATCCGCAAATTCGTTTGAAGAACCAAATTAACCAGAGGTCAGTTATCACGATTAGAAGATCTGGGATCTGTCAAATCATCTCAGATGTATTAAGCGAGGTACGACGAACGGAGCCCCAGCCTAAACTTTTCCAAAAGCAGAATCCACCAAGAAATCATCACTGAACTTCTTGATTGTGATGGTCATAATACAGCTCGGCCACTTGGAGGAATGAGAGGTCAGGCAGCTCACTGGGACACATCTGCAAAGAGTACTCCTGAAATAAGAATAAAAGAGAAGTATTATGCACAGTAAATTACTTTCTCATCTGTAGTCTGAAATTTAATATTTTACATTATATTCATCTTCCTTAGTATGAGTTAAAATTATGTGACAAAATTGGATGTCATGCAATGTTTTTAAATGGTTCGAAAAAAATTATACTCATAATACTCTCAAATGCCCCTTAATTCCGGGCACATACTGCTCTGTAATAATAAAATTAATACATTTTTGACACTGGTAGCTGGACACTTGTTATATCTAAGCCTGATCTCATACAATAGGTATTTTATAATTTATGAGTTAAGCAAAATTGTGGAGTTTAAGTAATTTATTGTTGAATTACTGATTATAGTAGGTAAATTCAGCAGTCACATTTTTCTGAATAAAGACTTGTTCACAGAAATGCTGTATTACTCAAGTTACAGAACAGAGGATGTGTTCTGTTTTGTCAAATCTATAATCTTTCAGACTAAGCCGATACAAATATAAACAAAGTATGCATGCATTCATTTGTAAGTCCTTTTATTTATTTAATCAAGTTTATTTGTATCATTGTTAAAACATAGCTGGCCATTTACTGTAATGAGTATTATTCTAAATGTAAAAACTTAAGCTCTACGAACCTTATCACAGAATAGTTTCACTACCCCTGTCTTTGTACAGAAACCTCAAAAATGGCTGTATAAAATGAGCATTTAATTCAGGTAGGCGTCCCATTGAGTAAGAATTAATAATTGCATCATCTTTATGAAAAAGCTGGTTAAGAAGTCTACACTGTTTACAATTGACTATGAGTCTTTTTAGATATACGGTCAAAACCCATAATGTCTCCGCTGACTGAACACGACTATAACAAGTGTTAACAGGCTAAATAATGGTGTACTGGGAGAACACATTCTTTTAAACTTGCAGAGCATTCATAACACACATAAGAAGTGTATCTATCAACCACTAACAATATATACATGTCCAATTACCTGAGATTGTCCGGCATTTTCCTGCTGACGTTGATTATCCATCTTTCTAAACAGTTAACACCTGTGTAGCGATGAGTCGCATTGGAGTGACGTCACCTTCCCTATTCGATTGATTGGCTACAGGATGAGCTGTCAATCTAGAACTAGTGGACCAATGGTGATGCTAAGACCCGCCCCTGATTTGCATGAAACTCTACCTGCAACATTTGGAATCGCAAGCGCAGAATGTGGAAACAAGAGCAAAGGAGAAAAGAACACAAAAGTGAAAATAAGAGCAGAAAACACGATTTTGTGTGCGATTCAGTTCATTTTGATTTCATGTTTCAGTTTTGACCAATATAATTTTAAACTTGTTTAAAAGTTTGATTCACGTGTATTGTTTTTTTCAGTGACGCGTTGTTTGCAACTTTGCATTGATTTGTCAGTTTTTGCTTTATATTTTCACACGTGTTTTTACATTTTTGTTTCACGATTATTATTTTTTTACGAGTGACCGCAATACATTTGGCAGGATTTTGACCCCATAAGGGGTGTCAGAAATGGACACAGTTGTTACAGTATTTCATGTGTTAAAAGAGACCAGCAGGTTAATAATAAAAAACTTAATTTTTACGGTTAGTTTTGGTAAAATTGTCATTTAAAATCTGTTAAAAAACAAATATTTAGTGTATTCTATTTATACAGAATTTCTTTGTTAAATTATGTTACACATGTCAAAAAACAGTTTTTTGCTGTAATTTAATAAACAAATTCTGTCATTTAAAAAAACAGGTAAAACACTGTAAAATGTATTGGCAAAAAACTGTAAAAAAAATTTTTTTTTACAGTGTACACAGTTGGTGAGCTGACAGCAGCAACATCCTCTTCAAGCACAGAAAGGATTCCCATCTTTACACCTTTTGTGCAGTGGTCCACAGAATCAGTATCCTGGGTGAATAATGGATGGGAGGGGGGTATTAATGGAAAGTTTATGTAAATTAAAGTATTTACATCTAATAATATTATTATTATCATTATCATCATCATTGTTGTATGAGTAAACTGAATACATGTAAAATATGTAGTTAAAAAAAAAGGATTTAGATACTGGGCATGATAGTTACCAGGCACATCTTGAGTAAACAGACTGGCTTCTCACGCAGAAAAATCGGCAATCCCTTAAGAGCTGTTCTTTTCCGATGTGTGGCAATGTCTCTCACCTAAAAATAAAAAATATATATAGTTTCTTTTAATAAAATCTGCAGATGCTCTATGAACTGCTTTGATATTTAAAGGTATAGTGCACCCAAAAATTATACTGTCATCTTTTACTCTCCATCATGTCATATGACTTGCTCTCTTTTTTGAAACAAAGAAGATCTTTTTTTTTTAAATGTACTGAATGCTTTTTTCCATATTGTTGCATCAAAAAAGATGTAAAACTATTATAAAATTACTCCACAAAACTCATTGCATTTCCTAATTGACACAACTGCTTTGAGTTAAAAACAGTATTTATTTATTTATATATATAAGTATATATAAGTTATTATTTACTGACTATTTTCCTATCTGTATGTTCATTCAATGTAAAATCTCATGACTTATTAAAACACAACTGGTTATTGCTTCTTAAATCCTGCCAAATAATTTCCTCACCCCAATCTCATCCATGACGATCGTCTTTCTTTCTCTAGTCAAAAAAATTTTAGTTTTTTTTGAGGAAAAACACAACGTAGGCTAGACGTAGGCATAAGTACCGCCCCAAGCGAACCTGCGAAGACTAATACAAACGCCCTTTACCAAAAAACACTCCATCTTCAACTTCAAGATCATCAGACATCATTGTTTAACCTTTTTTTTTTTGCATGTGCGCTTTGTAAACACGGGGTACTTCTGCCTATGTCTATGTGGCGTTTTCAACGTGATTGCGCAATCCTTGGCATGTCACAGAGCAGCACAAGATGAGCAATTTAGGTCAAAAAGTGTATTCATTTTTGTTTTTAAATGACTGATGGTTTGTCTAGATAAGACCATATTCCTCGTCTGGGATTGTGCAGAGCCTCTAAAGCCCTTCCTTTGAAACTGCATTGATCTGGACCTTCAACATTTTGGTTGCCATGGAACTCTGTGATGGAGAGAGAAATCCTGGACTGTTTTCCTCAAAAAACTTAATTTGTTTTCGACTGAAGAAAAGAAAGACATGAACATCGTGGATGAGACGGTGATAGTTAGTCTGAATGAACACCCGTACACTGAAGCTCATTGCTAGTGGGTTATTTAACACAAAGAAATGCATCCTATTTGAGATTAATCACATATATACCAAATAAACGTAATATTACACATTACATCTGCACAAAATGCACACGTGAACTTGAACTAAGTTACATGTGAGTCAAAATGCGTGACTCGTGTTGTGCATGTGCTCTTCCTGGAGCAACACAGTGAAACAGGCAACTTAATAAAAATAACTTTTTTTATTAAAATACACTCTCTTTATAATATTATGTAATTTGACAGTCCCAATCATAGTCATTATTAGTTGTGCATTGCTGTTTAAAGCTGAAAATGATCGTCGATTAATCTTTAGCCTCCTTAATCGACTGTCACTGTATGTAAATGACTGAAGTTTCTTCTTTCTTACAAAATTTGTACTTTTATGTTCTGCAAGACAAAGGACGTCTTAATCGTTTAGAACACATGAGTAAGAAATAGATTACAGAATAATTATAGGGTGAACAATTATACATTTACATTTAATGTATTGCTAATAGTAAGTTTAATTGACGTTATTGAGTTTTACTGTTATGTGATAAACCTAATATATAGAAAAAATACATACACACAATTGCATTAATGGCACTGTTCACAAAGCTGTAAATACTGCAGTATTTTGAATATATTATATAATCTGGAGAGTACCTGTTCATCCAGCTTGTCCAAAAGACTCTTCATTTCTTCTCCAAATGCATCTGTTCTCTTTCTGTACAGTTTCAGGAGAGGTGCTCTGTATTTTTCAAGGGACATGTTGAACTTCCACAGGAGGTCGACGTTACGAAAAAACTCCATGCAGATCTATAAATAAAAAAACAATAGGAATCACCAGCCAGTTTTGCTACTATAAATAAAATGTTCTAAATTTGTAATAGTAATAATAATTAAAATAATAATACTATTTAATATTGACTCTAAAATTAGACACTAGAACACAGGTAACAACATTTGCTATTAAATGGTTTACCTCATCCTTTAAAAAAAGTGCAGGCCATCTCTCTCTGATCAGAAACACTGCGCAATGAAATTAGGCAGTCAGTTCGTGAAGAACATAATATTCATTTTATATGACAAATAACATGCAGTCGACTATTAAAATGATTTATACACACCAGTTATTTTAAAGAAAAGCTGGATTGATGAGGAACGACACCTTCACATCAGCATCGAATAGCACCCAAAAGTGCGCGGAATCAGAAACACTGCGCAATGAAATTAGGCCGTCAGTTCGTGAAGACACAATATTATTACAAATGACAAACAGTCGATTATTAATACACACCAGTTATTTTGAAGAAAAGCTGGATTTATGAGGAACGACTCCACGCCTTCAAATCAGTAAGTTATTGAAAAGCACCCAATAGTGCGCGAAATAAGAAACACTGCGCAATGAAATAAGCCGTCAGTTCGTGAAGACACAATATGGATTGATTTGGCAGGACACACTGTCACTGGCTTCTTCTCATCAGCATCAACTTCTAGAAAAAAACGCTTCTTCTCACCTTCATGAACTTCTGGAAACCCTGTGCTGTCTCAAGCTGCGCAAGTGCGCATGCGTTCAATGTTCAAACTGCGCACGCGCCAACGAGAATGGCGAGATTCAATGAAAACTAAAATTTCGTAGTAAGATCAACAAAACATTGCACGTTTTTAACATTTAAGGAACGAATTTGTTTAATCAACTTAGTATCATGCATGAACACTTCCAAAAAATATATCTTAGTTCAATTTACTCTTTTATGTTTATTGGGAGGACTTTTTGGAAGTTGGCTTTTTTACAGTGTGAAAACTTTCTTGGATCACGCTACCGAGCAATAAACATGCTAAAGATAGCAAGATATTGTGCGGTGCCTGGTTGTGGAAGAACAGTCGCTGCATAAGCTTCCTAAGGATTCTAATATTAGGACGGTGTGGTTGAACTTTATTTTTAATGAAGATCCAGCTCACGTGCATAAGATATTACGCATTTGTTACTTCATTTCACAGCAGGATTGTTTGTTAACCAGATACAGGTTGAGACTGGATTTGCAGACATATTGAGATTAAAACACAATGCTGTGCTTTCTATATTGGATCTGACAGGAATGCTGCAACACACTTATGTGAGTAAAACAGTTTTTTTATTTGTGATAGTATTGCATTGTTACAGATCGTTTGATATCTACTGATTATGTTGGCGTTAGTTTTGAACATGCTGATTTGTCTGCATTGAAGTTTTGCTTATGCATATGCTTGGCTTGTTTGAATATGCAAAGCTTATCCATTCATAGCAGTGGGCGTTTACTAGGGGTGTGCCATACAATACCGGGCAGATGTTAGCCTATTACTTGTTCATTAAGATGATTTTGAATGTAAAAACCATGCAAATTAAGTTAAATAAGTTGACAGATTAAAGGCTCGTACACACCGGGACAAATATCGGCGTGCGTTATTCGCCAGCGTTTCTCAGCGCGTTTTTTGTGTTCACACCAAAGCGATTTTCGCTGACGATGAGCCGAGTGAACATGCAAATTCATTCCCTGACATTAGATGGCGCTTAATGTAAAACAGAAATACCCCGGTACACAAGAGAAGAAGAAGAGAGCAAGTACTTACGCGCTTGTCAAAATCACACAAAGAACGAGACCAGCAGCTACATTCATCTTGCCTTGCATCTTCCTCGTCTTATTTCTTCCCGGCAGTTAAGACGCTAGTATATCTTCTTTGCCGTTACGTGTGCTCGGCAAGAACGTTTTGTGTTTGAGCGCCCCCAAGTTCTGTTTTACTGTAACTTCAGAAGCTCCAGACACGTGAGCAAAAGCGCCAATCTCATTGGTCGTATAGTTTTTGACGCGGCGCGTCAAACCAAAAAAACGAACCCGAGGTGTTTTTTTTAAAATGGCACGCTTTACGCGCTGTTTTCGCGATGGTGTGCACACTCACATTGGCGCCCTTTGTTTAGTCACGGGGCGTTAAACGTCACCGTGAACAGGCCTTAACAGTATACATTTTTTTTAAAACCCAGTTCATGACCCTATAAACGCCTACCAAATAACTAACAATGCATGCCAAACAGTATTTTGTTTCAACATACTGTTAAACTTACATCTTGCATATCCTATTCCTCATAACTTCAGGTCTGTTTATAAACTAAAAAACGCTCAGACATTAAGGCATAAAGCACTGAATTTGCCAGTCATAAAACAAATAAACGGAAATATACATGCAGTGGAACTTCAGCCTGAAGTGTAGTACATGGTGAATCCCCTCCAGCCTCATGTGACACGTCAGCTGCTGGCTGTCCTGAGGAAACGCAATCCTGCTTGTGTGTACAAAATTCAAATTTGTTATTTCTTTGAGAATGTTTGTAAAAGTAAAAATGTCATGCACACAAACCTGTAATGATAGCTCAATTGCCATCAAAACATCTTCATCATCACTGGAACTGAAATACAAATATCTACATTTTAACCCACAACAAACACATTAACCAAAAAGTAAGGACATGTTTTACTATCACAGAGTAGCATATTCATTGTCTTATTGGCTGAGGACTTCAGCATTTTCGTTAGTTGTGCTGTTTGCATGGAATGAGAAAAATACAGTATCTTTATTTTTCAAAGCTAGCCAAAGATTCATTTAAAGTGAAATATGTACAGTCAGTGCACAAAAATGTACCATTTGCATGTTGCAATATGCTCTGGGATGATGCTTTCATTGCAAGTAAAACATTCCTGCATGACCGCTGGAGCCTGCTATTGAAGTGTATTCAAATGGAACAAAGCATAAATATTCACTTTCTTTACAAACTTTTAGTTTATCAGTTTACACATTACACTTACATTTTCCTCAGGAGGTTGTAGCACAAGGTGTTTCTGCATGGGAATTATGTAAATCGGGGTCCGTTTTCCTTTGCAGTACTGCCTTAAATAGGCTACCGAGCAGTCGGAATGGGGATGTTTGTTCTAGCTAAAATAAATCCCCCTGCTCCTCTTAGTAGCGGGTATTCTTCGTAAAGGCATTCCGCTATGTCCGAATTGCTGGCCATATTACCTGAAAAACTAATCAATTTCTGACCCAGGCCACATTTTTCAAGTAGCAATGAATCCTCAGGACTGGTTCAGAGAGACAAAAAAAATGGTGACTCCAGGGCATTTCTTTCTTTCTTTTAGGGTTTTTTCCCTTTTAGCTCCAAGACTCTGGATGCATTGTAGGGGCGAAAAAGTCTTGCCATATTAATCTGGATGTCATCTTCTCTTGATTCTTGGGTATCTGAGGTACAGTTATATGGTCGCCAGCGGGTTGAATTTGTCCTGTAGCCTGGTGTAGTATGGTTTAAAGATGGGAAAGGGCTATTAGGAGGAGGGGGTGGGTCAGCGGAGACAGGGAGGATGTCCCAGGCAGAATGTCTCTGGCAGGAGTTCCTTGGGAGGAAGTCAACCTTTCTGCCAGTAAATTTGTTGTTCTCTGTATTTGGCGAAGTAATTCGCGCATGTCTTCATCTGAACTGTTAAAATACATGTACAAATTTAAAACTTATATTATCACACAAAAAATACTTAAATTAAATGTCTAAATTTTAACTTCAAAAGAATGGTTCATTTATTCACCCTGGTGTGAGTTCACCCACAAAATGAGTGTATTAAAGGGTTACTTCAGCGATTAGCATTAAGCTTTGTATCAGTAGAAACCCGGGAGAAAATGATCGTACTTTCCCCCCTCATATGACCCTGAGACAAGAGAGAATTATGTATTTTACTTCTGGAAAAATTCCTCCGATGGCGCAAATATCCTTTGTGTCATCGGAGGAGTTTTTGTCCAGAGGCTGAAGACTACAGCCAGCAGGAGGCGCTATTTCCACATGTTTTCAACATCACACTCACAGCACTCGGCTCAGGAGCTGCAGAGATTCATGTAAACGGAGCGGTGGAGAGCAAAGGGAGTGTTTCAACTTTTCAAATGAACTTCCTATGAAAGTTAAGCTTCCAAAGACATGAACTGAACACGCGCTGTGAATGCAGCCGCGAATCCCGCGATTACCTCAGCTCATGTGTAATCCGACACCTACTGTGTTTGTGCCGTGATGGCCGCTCACTCATAATATATTGAACAGACAGGTTCAGTTTTTAATTGTAGTGTCTCTAACTGAACTGATTTTATGAAAATGAACGCAGTGGGCAAGTGATCCAGCCAGTAGCCGTGCCTAGAGTAGATAGTAGGTAAGTAGAGTAGCCTGTAGGGCAGCAAAGTGCATTCTGGGAATTGTTGTCTTTCATCCCCATGAGACAAAAATACATTTTCTGTGTTTTCTCAGTCTAGAAGGCACCAAATTCAAAAATAATTTCACATTTCTACTACATTAATGACCCAGTTTAAATAAATATTCATCTTCCCAGCGCTGAAGTACCCCTTTAACAACATGAACATGAAGCAAATAACATGATTGAATGTACAGTCAAATGGGAAACACTTTACACATGTTACATGTATTAACATTTTTAACTACAGTGTTTGTGTCCATTAACATCAAATCTCCTCATACTTCAGTATTAATTGTAACATGAATGTGAAGGAAATAATACCAATGTAGGCCACTACCGGTCAAAAGTTTCAGAACAATATGATTTTTATGTTTTAAAGAAGTCTCTTCATTTGGATACATTTATTATATTGGATACATAATCCAAAATACAGCAAAACAGTATTATTGAAAAATATTTTTAGAATTTAAAATAAATGTATTCCTAATTTATTCCTGTGATCAAAGCTGAATTTATCATCACTACTCCAGTCTTCAGTGTCACATGATTCACAATTTCATGATTCCTTCACAAATCATCCTAATATGACGATTTGATGCTCAACAAAGATGTATGAATATTATAAATGTTGAAAACAGTTGTGTCATTTTTTTTTCAGGATTATTTAATGAATTGAAAGTTCTGAAATATAAAGCTTTTGCAACATTATAAATGTCTTTATTGTCACTTGATCAATTTAATGCATCCCTGTTGAATAAATGTATTCATTTCTTTAAGTTCTCCAGCCCCCAAAACAAAACAAAATATTACAGACCCCAAACTTTCCTCATATTAGAACGATTTCTTATGGATTAGCTGACACTGAAGACTGGAGTAGTGATGCTCATGGAAATAAATGACATTTTAAAATATATTAAAATAAAAAAGTTATTTTACAGTTTAATAATATTTCACAATATTGCAGTTTTGTTGTGTATTTTAAACAACCTCAGAGAGCAGAAAAGACTTCTTTAAAAACATAAAACAAGTCAAACCTTTCTAAAACTTTTGACCGGTAGTGTATATCTATAAAGTCAAATGGGAAACGTATTAATTTATGTTGTACATTTATTAATATTTTTTATAATAATATTTTTTAAAACGGTGTATAGTTGTAACATGTATCCATGAAGTATAAACTACTGTGTTTGTATCCATTCATTGACATTAAGCATGATCAATAGGCTAATTTTGATCATTGTATATCATGATATGCATATGTGATTATATGACAAAATCCATGTGAAAACAGGACTCTTTAAGTTCCTGTTCTGTGGCTGTGGTTCTGAAACTGTGAGGCTGCAGCTGGATATATCTTGGCATCCAGGCTAATGTAATAACATTTGTTTTACTATTTTATTGTATGAATAATTTTAATATAATATCCATTGTGGAGATTACTGTTATCATATTTATTGGGATGTTATTTGTAATGTACTTATATATTTTTCTTATATTTATATATTGTAGAAAACCACAGACACATGCAAAGCAGAATGTATTCAGTGTACTGAGTTGTGGTGACAATAAATGGGTTATTCCCAGAACTGCAACTGATTGAAAGCTATTTGCGCCTGCCTTCCGATCTCCACGCCCCTCTTGATGAGAACTACTGCTCTCTAATCTGTCAGGCCAGTGTGTTGGAAGCGTTTCCAGGCAAAATTGAATAGGAAAATATGTTTAGATGTCATTTTGACACAAATACATATTAATAAAAGACAGTTTGATGTTTGAAAGTCTCTAGGTTATGACATAAATGCAGAAATTTGTCATTAAAAAAAAATCTATTTTATCATATTGCACCTGTCAATACAGAAATATTCTGTAGCCCAGTTTGCTGTCAATAATGCTGACGTTGTCTTTGCTGTCTCAGTAGGCTATATATTTATGTTTAACATGAAGTAGACCTTCCACTACGACACCTAGCAGCAGCAGCGCCGCGTCAGACACGCTTCTGGTGTGCAAAGACGTAGGCTATATATTTCCTGCACCACTATTTTTGAGAATTTTTTGAAAACGACATACAAAAATGAAAATGTCTGCAGCTCTTAAACCCTATGATCTATATTCATAAATCTGGTCTTATTTTAAATTAGACACTTGAAATGTTGCTACCCAAGATTCATAATAACTCAAAGTAATATGGGAACTGAGTAATGTAGTGACTCGCTTTTTCTTTTCTTTTTCACTTAGGGAAAAAAATATGAGAATTTAATGTTGAGAGCTTGAAAATAACTTAAGTATAAAACTGAATGTCTAATCATGTCACGATTCAAATATGAGGATGATTATCTTAGTAATGTAGCTTCTGTAAGCTTTTAGGTCAAGAAAAGACTAGGCGTCCTTTCAAAAAGGCCATTTATTTCAAAACATTTGCAATTGTAAAGAATAGTTTTTCATTCAAATAAATCTGCAATAAACTGTTAATTATAATGGATAAATAGTTACTGAAAACTCAAGCAACTATTTACAGAAATGACAAAGTGTAAAAAACTAATGTAGCTGATAAGAAGTGTCCGTCATAGAGCCTGCACGCTCCACTGCAGTTTCTCCCCTAAACACTGGCAGGCGCCATAGACAGCGTGCCGGTGTTATTAAAGTGTAAGCACTAGTAGTATTCACCAAATCCTACTTACATAAACTGCACAAGATAATGCCTTTTGATTGGTTACTAAGTCCATTAACAGACCTGCCAACCTTGAAGAAATTTTACTAATACTAATCCCCCACCATACCGCTAACCCGACAGCCCACCGCCAATGTACGCTCCACGTTGCCCACCCACCAGTGAGAAATCTGATACCTAACACCATAATACATAATATGCACATAATATACTTTCACAAATGTAAGATTTTAGTTAGCTACTCCATAACCAAATACAAGTAGACCATGAATGTTATAGAATTACTGCAATCACTCCCAGCATTGAACTGAAAACAAACCTTACATCACAGCCCACTCCAACCCCATCATTGTGTTCATGATATTATACACAAAAAAGGCTGATGATGGTAAAATGTCTTACAAAAATAGAACCAAAGACAGCCTAAACACACACAGCAAGATTAATAACATCTAGCATTCATGCACAAACCATTCACTAGCACTAGCAAAAGTGTTTATTTTCCATTAGATGGCAGCAATCTTCAACTAAACTATGGCACATTTCATATTTTCACTATGAATAAAACTGAGAAAAGTAGATTTTTTTTTATTTGAATTTGACATAAAATGTTGCTTTTATATAAATATTGTTACTAATTTACAATGTAAAATTCATTTAATATTTAATCAAATTATATATGAATTTTAATTTTTTTAAAAACGATACTACATGCGTTTAAAAACAACTCACATTTTTGACAGTTGCTCCTTCTTGCAATCGTAGCCTAATGCAATGCATTATGGCCTACAGTAAACCTTTAAATAAAAGGGTTATTGAGCTGTTTACACTGTCATATACAATAAAAGAGCTCACACAGCGACAGGAAATAAAAATGAACGCAAAAAACTGCCTACCTTCCCAGAGCATGTGTTATTTATTGGCTAAAATTGTATCCCCAGAATATCAACGGTGAACTCCGTCTCCGATCGGCACACAGAGACAAAAGTAAATAAATATCCTAAATAAAACGCTCATCGGCAAACCTGACCTTACCTGAATACCGTTAGGCTAAAATCTAAAATAAAATCTAAAATCTAACTAAAATCTTACATAACAAAAAATGCAATTTGGCACATCATTTCAACATGCTGTTATTTAGCCCACTACTAATGAATGCCTATTGGAAAAAGAAAACGCTGGAATAAAATAAGCCATTGACATTATAGGCTGATTAACTCTACGCACTGTCATGTCAGGGTGACGACTAGGACGAGCCTGAAGAAAATTTCATTTTTTTCTGCATCTTTTTCTGAAGGCCTAACAATCATACAAGAACCAAACTGGAGCCTCAATATTACAGAAACACAGACTCTGTTCATTCACTGAAAGTCCACCGCACAACAGTGCAACGTGCATGTTCACATTTTTAATTGTCCATAAAACCCCAAAACTTGCCTGCTTGCCTTGCACATCTATTAATGGACAAAGTTTTCTGACTATTTGTCTTACCTTCTTTTTTTGCTGTGGATGATATTGAGTTTGTAGAAGTTTAGCTCTTGTGTTCTTATGGACATTACGCGCTGCCATTGCCCGATGGCATTTCTTATATTACTCTTATATACATTTCTTATAGTCTCTTTGTTAAATGCCTATTCCCCCGAGTGGTAGGCTGCAATGACTGGCTGTTTTAAAATATAACTAATATTGAAAGAAAAAAACCCAGGCAGTCTCATCTACGAGATGTCGGCCTACTGACAGCTGGGCTCAGCTTGCAGGTTTGCTTAGTGGCCTACCAGGAGCTGTAACAATAGTTAACAATGTATATACAGTATATTTTTCATTTGATTGTTTCAACCGTGACCGCTCAAATTTAATTAAAATATAATTTTTGTCTCATCCGCCCGATCCGCGGCTGTTGTCACTATGGACGGTCGCATCAGCGCTAAGCATCAGCAACGCCCTCCTTCAAGCGTTAACGCCGACGCCTCGTGTGAATGTCAACCTGCTGGAAGTAGCCATCAGAGGATGGGTACATGGTGGTCATAAAGGGATGGACATGGTCAGAAACAATGCTCAGGTAGGCTGTGGCATTTAAACGATGGCCAATTGGCACTAAGGGGCCTAAAGTGTGCCAAGAAAACATCCCCCACACCATTACACCACCACCACCAGCCTGCACAGTGGTAACAAGGCATGATGGATCCATGTTCTCATTCTGTTTACACCAAATTCTGACTCTACCATCTGAATGTCTCAACAGAAATCGAGACTCATCAGACCAGGCAACATTTTTCCAGTCTTCAACTGTCCAAATTTGGTGAGCTCGTGCAAATTGTGCTTCTTTTCCTATTTGTAGTGTAGATGAGTGGTACCCGGTGGGGTCTTCTGCTGTTGTAGCCCATCCGCCTCAAGGTTGTGCGTGTTGTGGCTTCACAAATGCTTTGCTGCATTTTCTCCCACAGGACTGCCGCATACTGGATGTTTTTCCCTTTTCACACCATTCTTTGTAAACCCTAGAAATGGTTGAGCGTGAAAATCCCAGTAACTGAGCAGATTGTGAAATACTCAGACCGGCCCGTCTGGCACCAACAACCATGCCATGCTCAAAATTGCTTGAAAAAATCTAAAATGTCAGCTAAAAATGAAACTGGTAACGTTTGAATGAATCGGCTGAATCAATGACTAACCCGATAAAAGTGAATTGCTGCCATGTAGTGGTGGTTTTAAATAAACCTGGTCGGCATTACTAGGAATGCCACAAAACGCGTCATATCAGTTTATGCCGTGGGGGGAAACTATCCATTTAAATGAATGCGTGTAGATTACGATTGATTAATACTGATTTTTGGCCAATTAGCATTTAATACATAGTCCACTTAATTTTTAATATCCGGCCACTTCTTTACAATAGAAATGCTACAACCACTGTAATTTCTTGAACAAGAACACGTAGACATCACATGCAAACCTACAGAAAGCTATTTTAACTTATTTTGAAATCGCGATGAACAACAATTTGCATATTTAGAAACATGTATGTATTCTCCTGCGTACACAGATTTATAAATGATAGCGCTGTGCTATATTATGAAAGACTCAATCACATAATATTACGTGACTCAGGATGGCAAGCGTATTACGTCAAAACCCCGCCCCTCTGGATGACCCAACACGATCACATGACAATGCGTATCAATAGTACGAGTGTGGAATATCGTAGAATGTATACGCCAAAATTTGTTTTGGCATGCATATGATACGCACTTTATGGCGTGTATATGACACGCTTTTGTGTAGGGTGAGGGTGGAGGTGGGGGGGGGGTTTCGTACGTATAATACCCCATAAAGTGCGTATCATATGCATGCCAAAAATGGCGTACCATATGCACCCCAAAACTTATTTTGCCGTATACATTCTACGAGATTGCACACTCGTACTATTGATACGCATTTTCGTGAGATCGTGCTCGATGACCAGCACCTGTGCATAATTCATAATATATCAAATGTATAATATATATGTGTTTGATAATTTGTATGTGTACATAATTCTGTAATTATTATAAGTGATATCTGCTTTGTTTTGAAATAAAAGTTATTCTAGTACCCTCACCGCCTGATGAGAGGAGAAATCAAAGTCAATAAAGACGAGACACACGGAGCTGCTGCTTTCCAATTCTCAGTCTATTGTATTGTATATTGTTTGAGCAGTGGTAATCGATCAGTTGATGACTTTTGCCTTGGGCTCGTTCACCTGCTGGTGGAGAATAACTAGTTAACTGGTAGATAACTAAGGGGTAATCAGTCTAGACCCATCTACCATTTTATGTAACTGACTTTACAAAGTTAGGAGCAGTCTTGATAATAAAAAAAAAGCGCTAAGTGGTGCCAATCACTACACACTAGGCCAGCTAACCAATCACAGCACATTTCATATTTCAGAAGGCGGGGCTTCTTCAAAAGAGGAACTTTACTCACATTCGATCCAAACTGGGGAGAGAGGTGCTGTAATACAGTAAAATATGTGAAAGTAATGTTTTTCTGAACAAGCAAGCATGAAAATATACACTCCCTAAAAACAAAATCAAGACTTCTGGCACAATAGGATCGCTTTAAGAAACTTGACTCAGTAACAACACAGTTCACATATTGCAGTTAATTATTCATTTATTTAGACATTTTTTAAATACTTTTTCACACAGATCCATTTAAAAGCACTATTACATGGATAATCATAATACCCTGATGAATATAACACAGCACAGTTCTCTTGTCCATATCCATTTGGCTCTCCAATCGCCCAGAACCTGCATTAACAGATCAGCATTAGATGTTCAGTGCTGCTTTCTGTGATATGATACTGCCTGTGAGAATCATTTATTAGATCTAATCAGTTCAGTGATTTCTCACCCAGAGGTCAGTGTGCTGCCATCAACCCATTTCCATGTCCCCTCCACATCACTGTCAGTCAGACCAATCCAGACTCCAGCATTACCAGAGATCTTTTTAACAAAACTCCTAGTAGAAAGAACCAGGAAGCAACATTTAAAGGGTTAGTTCACCTAAAAGTGGAACTTCTATCATTAATTCCTCACACTTATGCTCTGCTATCCTGATCCATAAAACTAACATTCATCTTCAGCACAAAAATACAGATATTTTGAACGAAATCTGAGAAATTTCTATCCCTCCATTAAAAAAAAGTCTACTCACCCAAACTCGGATGCTTCAAAAATTCATAAAGGAATTGTAAAACTAATCCAAATGAATTAAGCGGTTTAATCCAAGTGCTTTATATGATGAACAGATTTAATTTAGGCTTTTATTCACATAAACTTTCAATGGAAGGACATCTTCATTTTCTTTCTGAAGAAGAACCAAAGTCTTATGGGTTTGAATAGACAGGAGGGTGAGGAATTGTCCCTCTCAGTCCTCATTTCCTCAGACTCAGAGCCGATCACATCCTCATAAATACAATCAGACATTTCTACTCTTTAACCTCTAAACAAATGATTTATATAATTAAATAAATGATTTATATATTTAAACAAATGATTTATATAATTAAATAAATGATTTTCCTTGTTCTTTGTAGATGTAGTCAGCACTCAACTTCCTTTTAAATCAGGTGGCAAACAAAAACATGTGACCCATCAGACCCTTAAAGTCGACATGAAACTGAAGTTGTGATAGCCTTTTCTTTCTTTTCCTTTTGTCAAGCCATTGTCATTGCTGTGATGTCAAGTGTGTGACATATTAAATGTGTTCAGCAGTACAGTGTGTATGCTAGCAGTGTGACAAAACATTTTATATGACAGAATTATCATTTTTGGCTAACTAACTCTTGAACGTCAGCATTGCTGAGTAGACATGCACACTGTAATGGTGGAGCACAACCTTTGGTGCCCAATCTATTTTTCACTCACTTGTTTCTCTTTGTTGTTTATGATGATCAGATCTGCCTCTCTCTGTACAGTATCTTCTGCTCTCAGTCCAGCTCTTCTTCTCGGAAGACAAATAGTAAAAACTGGATTGATAAATATATCCATCTGTAAACAAAACCAGATAATCAACTTTACAGTCGATTTTCTTTACACCTGTACTGAATTATGACATTTGTTTATGATAGCGTGCACTCAAAAGCGATGTGTGAGGGTGTATATAACTACCTATATATATAAAGAAAGTGCAAGTTTATGGAATGACCCAAATTAGATATTAAAGTAAACACTATAATTGAACATTACCCATTTCATTGAGCATCTTCCACAGTTCATTTCTCTCCTGATTGAACTGGTCTCGTTGTTTAGTCTGGTAATTGTTCATGGTTAATCCATCCTTTTCATTTGTCAAGGTTATGTCCTTGTTTAGTAGCTGGTCTCTCTCATTGGTCAGGTTTTTGGTCTTTATTTTTAGGTCATCTCTCTCTTCTGTGAGGTTGGTAATCATGGTTAGTAGCTTGTCTCTTTCTTCCTTGAGGTTGGTAATCATGGTTAGTAGCTTGTCTCTCTCTTCTGTGGGGTTGGTAATCATGGTTAGTAGCTTGTCTCTTTCTTCTGTGAGGTTGGTGATGTCAGTTAATAGCTGGTGTGTCTCCTGTGTGTAGTTTGTGCTCCTGGTATGGATGTGGACACACAGCACTATGACTGCAGTCAGCAGAAGAACACACATCAGCGCCAAACACACTGCCGCTGCTCTGGAGCTTCTGATCTTCACACAGACACTTCCTGAAAATGGCAGACATGAAGATAAATGTTTCTTAATTGTGTGTTGTTTGTGTTCCATTACGAAAAAAGTTATTTTATGAAGTGCACATAAGTACAAGTATATTTTAAGTACACTTTAAGTAGTTAAGCCCAATCCCATTTCTACCTTTATTAATAATAATAATAATAATAATAGGTTACATTTATATAGCGCTTTTCTGAGTACTCAAAGCACTTTACTCCTCAACCACCACCAATGTGCAGCACCACCTGGATGATGTCACGGCAGCCATATTGCTCCAGAACGCCCACCGAGACCGAGTGATGATGGACAGAGGCCAATGGGCAAATTTGGCCAGGATGACGGGGTTATTAATGACCACAGAGAGTCAGGACCTCGGTTTAACGTCTCATCCGAAGAACGGCCCTTAGCCGTTCACTTTCCCTACCCCTTCGTTTTACACATTCATGTGAAGGGGTAGGGGTGTCTCGATTCTCTTTTGGATGAAGTGATAGGTGAAGGGCCAGACAACCCTTCAAACGAAGATTTTTAGGGACCACTTCGAACGAAGGGGTCTGAGGAATTCCTGCATACACCGACCAACATACATTTTTGTGAGTGATGTGAACACAAATTAATACAGTTAAAAGAAATATCTGATCATCCTTCATAACTCAGTTTGCTATTTACATCACGTGTCTGTAAACTATTGCTTCACTGACTCGTTTGTATTACATTGCATAGAGCTCCGTTATCACAGCAACACCGTAGAAAATTAAACAATATCCGTACCAGCCGGTTCGGATCAGCACGGAATGGATCGGTTAAACAAAGAGAACATTTTGGCCTGATGGAAAAGCAGCTCCACCAGTCTCGTATGTTCTGTATCATTCTGTATCGTCTTAGGAAACTCGAAGGCTCATACGTTGTAGAACTGAAAACGAGCGCTGTTTTCTTAAGTCCAAATACAGCACAAAACAACTTTGAGAGTGGTGCTGTGGCAGATATTCAATATCACTGAAAAAGAGACAAACCTGTTCAGCACCGCAGTTTTCCTTATGTGGCAAAAGTCTTAAGCATATTAACACAAAGCATGCATATCATAATGCATCCCTGCTTCGCTGTCCTGAGTGTTGGTCTCTTCAGCCTGCTTCAGTCCTGCTCTACTCTCCAGCGCTTTTACCAGAAAACTGTCTATTTACCAGGCAGTTCTACATTTACATAAGCCATCTTTTATCACTTGTTTCAGCTTCTTCTTCTCCTGTATTTTGATCAGGAGATTTTATAATATTTAAGAGTAAATAAGATTTGAAGTAAATTCTTATGTACACTATCAGTGGACTAGCCCACACAGATACGCAGAATTAGGAACACATCTCTTTTCTTTATAAATCAACAGTTTTAAACAATGTAAGTTTATAAGACAGTATGTAAAACTGTGACAAAAGTATATAATAGGCTACTCAATCAAAAGATTAAACACAGCTACAAGCCAATTACTTTGAATACTTAATTATACTTTCAAGTATATCTTGATCAACAGATTAGGCCAAATATACTTAGACTTTTCTGGCAGTATAAACCAAGTGCTATTTTGAGTATATTTTCTGAGAAGTACATACAAGTAGACTGAAAGTATACATTCTTATTTTTAATTTTAAAGAAGTATACTAATAGCACACTTGAACAATCGTATTTTTCGTAAGGGGTGTATTTGTACCTGTATGGTTTCTCTTAGTGCCTCTGTCCATCTCCTGTTTTCCATCAGTGTGTATGTTGCCATAAACAGCCTGAGACATGTTTTGTTTTCTTGATCGTGGAAATGATAGTTCACACTTGTGTGTGTTTCTACTGCTGTAGTCATCTGCTATTTGAGACTCTACTTTTAGTAAATGAGGCCAATAAGTGGCAAAGGGTCACAGTACAAGAGCATGTGACATCCTGTCTGTCAATACCAAATCATTTGCATACCAAAAAGCTCTTGCTAAAGGGCACTGTTGTGGTAGTGTGGTTAGATGTAGCAGTCGGGTTCATATTAGCACCGTAAAACCATACATGAGAGCAGTGTTGAGGAAAGTTACTTTGAAAAGTAATGCATTACATTATTGCGTTAATTAAGTTACTTAGTTACTTTTTACTCACCTGGGCTGGGCTTGTTTTTAAAACAAAAAAGTAGTATTTTTTGCTCATGGTTTAGCTGAATTATCAAAGGTCAGCAGCAAGATATTGGTCAATAAAGTGAGATTCAATGCAATAACATATTTGTTTTATTTAACATTTAATTATTGGAGGTTTGCATAATATTCTGATTTGCATTTGACATATTCATTTTGAGGAGTACTGAATCTTTATTGTGCAAGTAAGATGAATAAATGCTCACATTTAGTCTAGAACTACAATAACATGTTTACACACAACGCCTCTGCACTTACTCGATTTCTCTTAACATGGGGACAGGAGAGCTGTCAGTCAATAAATGTGAAAAAGTAATACGTTACTTTACTAGTTACTTGAAAAAGTAATCTGATTATGTAACTCAAGTTACTTGTAATGCGTTTACCTTTAAGTCACCTTACTTAATCCAGTGAAATCAAAATCCAATTTAAAGGTGTCATGAACTGGCTTTTTAAAAAATGTTATACTGTTGTCTGAGGACGTTCGTGTGGTTTTTACATTCAGAAACATCATAATGAATCAGTAATAGGCTATTTTTTAGGTTTTGAGGCTTTCTCCTGAACGCTGGGTTTCGATGGGTGTGCCGCACTGGAGACTTGAAGTAAACGCCACGGCTAGGATTGGATAAGATTTGCATATTTAATGAGCTTCAGCTCCCCTGTCAGTTCAATTCAAATTAGGGAGGAATCGTTTTGAAAGCGTCAATGGGAATGATTCTCTCGATCACAATGATTTATTTCTCATCCACCCGAAATTGATTGGAATATTATTTCTGTATTACATGGCCCGACCGATCGGTCGATAAGCACAAACCACACACACACACACACACACACACACACACACACACACGTCAATATCACACACACACGCATGCAGCGCCCAGATCAAGAAAGGAATATTATTCCACTATTTGAGATTCATAGGCCTGCCGATGGGCTTACGTTTTGGTAGCCGTCTGGAAAACACAAAGCCCGGGACTACACTTATATATAAAAAGGCGTTTTACTCACATAAGTTTGTTGCACCGTTCTGTCGAATCCAATATAGAAGGCACAACACTGTGTCTGCAAATCCAGCACCTGAGACTTGTCTACAAACGATTCCGCAGTGAAATGAAGAACACACGCATACACGTCCTTCCCCACGTGAGCTGGAGGAAGTATCACACATCACACATTCCTAATATTAGTATCCTATTAGTATCCGAAGGAAGCTTATGCAGCGACTAAGTTCATCCACAATATCTTGCTGTCTTCTTCGACTTGTTTATTTCTGCTGGCTAGTGTGATCCGTTGAGTCGGTGGGCGGGGCTACTGAACTACACGTGCTTATTATTCTGTAGAGGCGTGTTTCGCCACACGATTGACGCAAGGACGAAGCAGACGATCGTTTTCTGGGCCTAGTGTCTATAAAAGCTTTTCTTTGACTAACAATGAAGTTTTCAGCTCTGAAACTTACAGGATATTCTTATATTACCATGACCTTTCATATATCAAAAGCTCAAGGGAAAGTTGATTTCTCAATTCATCACCCCTTTAATTGTGTGTAATCTGTGTTCTTCTGTTGCATGTGTATATTTCCTGCGATACTTACTTTAAAGTCACTTTAAAGTTACTTTAAAGTCACTGAGAACGGAAATTATCTGAGGTCAGTGTGTAAAGTTCCAAATAATGTGTGGTGCAATGATCTCTTCCCAAACCTTTCTACCCCCTGAGGCATTTACCATCCTTCTGCGTCCACCCTCTCTTCCACTTAAACTGCACTCACATCAATATTTGCCTCCTAAATTGAGCTTCCAGTGCATTTTTTTTACCTTTATAAATATCTTTATAACATTAATAATGCTTTAAATAAAAACAAAATGCTGAATAGAGAAATTTGCAACTGTGTGCTGCAGTTCTGCTGTGGCTTTCGTTGGAACAATTAATTTGTTTCAAAATAGAGCACATACTGACAATACTGAGTTTAAAATGAACATCACTTAATATTACCCTTTTGTTTGTTTCACTGTTGTATAAAAACTATTTCACGTTTGCAGTCATCTGAATATTTGAATTTGCATTCTTGCTCGTATAATATCAACATTAAAAACAAGAACTCACACCGGGTATGTTTTTGTATTGAGTTTAAATCATAAATTTGTCACACGGTCTGTGTCTATAGGCTATTTGTTCTTCATGCTAGTAAGGGCTGAATCTGCAGGTACATTCAGTGGCGGTTTTACATTGAATTGCATCCCGGGCAAGACCTCCTCCTCCTCCTGCTTGTGTGGAAATGGACGCTGTCAGTTTTGACCACAAAAGATTTTGATTGGGTGTCATATATTTACGGCATTGTGTCTTTTAAAAATACATGCTCGGTTTTAATGTTATTTTAAGGTGGGGCAGAAATAAAATAATGGCAAGCATTTTGTTCGAGATACCTCCTGTGTCACTCTGTACGAGTACACCAGTTTAGGAACCACTGCTCTAGGAGGCTAGGGTAAAGGTATTATTGGTGTAACCTGGGTGAATTTAATTTTATTGAAGGTAGTGTAAGTAAAGTAGTTAACATGTAAGCTGTGTTAAATGCAATACATGAATCCATATGTAGTGACTGTTTCCTTAAAAGTCAGTTTTCATTTTGTTTGGTTGAAATGCACTTGCAGGAAAATGTGATTTTTGCAAGCAAGTTTGATCATTTATTTTGTTATTGGATAAGGGATTCCAAAGCCCACCTTCTAGAAAGGTATTCGGGACAGCTATAGAACCTAGCGAACGTGTTAGGTGTCGCCCAGCCCGCAGCTCTACAAATATCTGTCAGCGAGGCGCCACAAGCCAGTGCCCAGGAAGAAGCTACACCCCTAGTGGAGTGGGATCTTAACCCGAGCGGGCAGGGCACGTCTTGGGTTTTATACGCCAAGACGATGGCATCCACTATCCAGTGGGCCATCCTCTGCTTGGAGACAGCCTTTCCCTTCTGCTGGCCTCCGTAACAGACGAAGAGCTGCTCTGAGGTCCTGAAGCTTTGCGCTCTGTCCACGATATCCGCAGCGCGGACGGGACAGAGAAAAGCTAGGGCTGGGTCTGCCTCCTCCGAAGGCAGCGCTTGCAGGTTCACCACCTGATCCCGGAAGGGGTGGTGGGAACCTTGGGCACATATCCGGCCTGGGTCTCAGGATTACGTGAGAGTTACCAGGCCCAAATTCCAGGCACGATTCGTCGACCGAAAATGCCTGCAGGTCCCCTACCCTCTTAATGGTGGCCAATGCAACCAGGAGTACTGTCTTAAGGGACAGAACTTTTAACTCGGCTGACTGTAAGGGCTCAAAGGGTGGCCTCTGCAGTGCGGTTAACACCAGAGTCAAGTCCCAAGAGGGTAAAGAGGGAGGGCGAGGCGGATTTAGTCTCCTCGCCCCCCTCAGGAACCTGACGATCAGATCGTGCTTCCCCAAAGATTTACCACCTACCAACTCATGATTCGCAGCGATAGCGGTGACATAGACCTTGAGGGTGGAGGGAGACAGCCTTCTCTCCAACCCGCCTTGTAGGAAGGAAAGCACTGAACCGATCAAGCATCTTCGGGGGTCTTCTCGGCGAGAAGCGCACCAACCGACGAACAGGTTCCACTTCAACACATAGAGCTGCCTCGTAGAGGGTGCTCTAGTGGAAGTGATGGTGTCCACCACAGCCTGTGGTAGACCACCTAGAACCTCCGCGTCCTGTCCAGGGACCAGACATGAAGTTTCCAGAGGTCCGGACGCGGGTGCCAGAGAGTGCCCCGTCTCTGAGTCAGGAGGTCCTTCCTCAGAGGAATGGGCCAAGGAGGTGCTGTCGCAAGGAGCACTAGTTCCGGGAACCACGTCCTGTTGGGCCAGTACGGAGCGACCAACAGGCCCTGCTCGTCCTCCACAGCGCCTGTGCAAGAAGGCTCACTGGGGAAACGCATACTTGCGTAGGCCCCGGGGCCAGCTGTGTGCCAGCGCATCCGTGCCGAGGGTCCCCTCGTCAGGGAATAAACAGGGAATAAACAACTGGCAGTGAGTCGTGTCCGGGGCGGCAAACAGGTCTACCTAACAGAGTCTCCATTCTCCGGGAAGCACTGGCTGTCATGAGAGCTCGTCGGCCGGACGATTGAGCAGGCCCAGAATGTGAATGGGCTGAAGGTTTGGCGGCATCTCGACGTCACTGATACGTGGAGGGACCCGCTGTGCCACGCCCATCTCGACTCGCTCGTAGCCAGCGTTGAAGTGGTCTCATATGAAGCAATCCCAACGGCGTTACTGCGGCTGCCATATGCCCCAGGAGCCTCTGAAAATCAGTGGAACCGCTGTTCTGCCCCTGAACGAATTCAGGCAGTTCAACACTGACTGGACGCGCCTCAGTGAGGCGCTGTCAGAGCGACAATCTATCTCCATACCCAGAAAAGAGATCCTCTGCGCCGGGCAGAGTTTGCTCTTTCCCAGTTGATCCAAGTCCCAACTGGCTGAGGTGACTGAGCACCCTGTCCCTGTGTTCGCACAGCTGTTCTTGCGACTGGGCAAGAATCAACCAGTCGTCGAGGTAGTTGAGGATGCGAACACCCCGCTCCCTCATGGGAGCAATGCCCACCTCCGCGACCTTCGTAAAGACGCGGGGCGACAGGGCCAGCCCAAAGGGTAGGACCTTGTACTGATATGCTCGTCCGTCGAATGCAAGCGTAGGAACGGTCTGTGTCGAGGGAGAATCGAGACATAAAAGTACGCTGGCCCTTCAAGTCGATCGCTGCAAACCAATCTTGGGGACGGATGCACCTGAAGATGCGTTTCTGCGTAAGCATCCTGAACGTTAGCCTGTGAAGGGACCGGTTCAGGAACCGCAGATCCAAGATTGGTCGTAACCCGCCGCCTTTCTTGGGTACAATGAAGTACGGGCTGTAGAACCCGGACTTCATATCGGCTGGAGGGACCGGCTCTGGCGTCCTTCGCCAGTAGGACGCGATCTCCCTGGAGCACAGAGGCATTCTCCTTCACCACAGAGGCGAATTGAACCCCTGAACTTGGGACGCCGGCGAACTGAATCGCGTGAGCCGAGTCTGATGGTACAGATGAGCCAGCGAGACTGGCTGGGGAGCGCTAGCCAGGCCCCCAACGACCGCAGCGGGTCAACGGCACCACAGACGACCGACAGCGGGGCAGCGAAGCGGCACGCAAAGACCCGACACAGACGGCATGGGAGCGGCCTGTTGTGGGGTCTGCGTCCGCTGGGGAGGTGCACGAACGTGGAGAGGCAGCTTTTGTGCTTTTATTGACAATTGGGGCGGAACAGATGTTAAATGTGTCGAGCTCCCCCGGCCCTCCTCCGGGGGAGGGAGTGGTGCTGCAGCCATCTCCCAAAGAGCAGTCTCCTCCACCTCTGGGTGGCCCGTCTCAGGGTCTCTTACAGCGACGCTTACCTCCTGGCTTGGCAGCGGCCTGAGCGGGCTGGACGTTCTTCCCGCGGCCGGCTCCATGCCGACGCCCTGGTGGAGGCTGCTGCTGGGCTGGGGCGAGAGCGGGGCGGCGGTGGGCAGACGTCATCGGCAACGAGCAGGTGGAGGTTCTGCGGCCGGTGGCAGGGTGGAGGCAGCAGCAGACCGCCGGGGCAGGATATGTTTGATCGCCTCCATCTGCTTCTGGCGCGGACTTCAATGGCGTTTCTGGGCCAGGATGGACATCGTCTGGCCAAGGGCCAGCGCTGTGCGCAGCTCAACCTTGGCTCAGAACTACCCGTCGGCGGACCGATGAGAGTAGTGAGAGAGAATAAAACTATATAGATTATGGCCCTTTTGGTGCTCCATATTTTGGCACCAAATAGTTCCACAATGCCAAAGCCTTCCAATGCACATCCGGGAAGGCAAGGGGCGGGCAAGGCGATTTACGCGTTGCACTATGCCACCCGGGAAAGCATGGCCGTCAAGTATGAATCTAATTCAGCATGAGCACCCACTATTACAGTGGGAATCTCAGCCTCATCTTCATTTTCAACACATAACAGCCTCTCTCCGATGTAGCGATTGACATCTGTCCTCTGCTAGAGCCCCAAATGAAACGCTAGTCCCCCTTTTTTTTTTTTTTTTTTTTTTAAAGGACCAGCAATTCCATCTGTAAGCTACCAGCAGGCATGTGAGATAGTGAGTGTTGCCGTGAAACGGCACACGGCACGCTGAACACTCAAGCCCTTATGAAAGAGGCAAGATGAACAACGACGTGAGACTCATGAGACGCGACTCATGAGAGAGCACAAACCACCCACAAACACAGTCTCAACATGCTTGCGATGCGCTAGAGGAGTGGGGGGCCCACAGAGATGTACTCAGCGGGGAAGCCTCACTGTAATCCTCAGGTCACCCAGGCTTATCAGCCAGTAGCCCCCTTTCTGGTGCACCAGAAAAGAAACTAGATCGGGGTATAAGCGAAGGGACTCAACCCCATTTGAGGTTTCATAGTCTCGACCGCGCATCTGAAGCGGCCGAGCGACGCGCGCTGGGTTGCCGCGCTGTTACCCAGCAGCTAGACGGCACACGGCGCGCTGAACACTCAACCCCTCACAAGGAAGGTGAGACGAACAGCGCTGGCCGACGTGATCCCGTTCCTCTGAGAGAACATTGATCACCCACGAACACAGTCTCACATGTTTAGCGAGGATCGTGGCCGCCAGGACAGGAAATTACCGCATCCAGAAACGCACGGGTGGAATGACGTCTTGAAAAAGACGCAGTGTCACACCGTGTTGCTCTTTTGTGAGGAAACGCTCTTGCAACAGTGCTGAAGCACCCAGGGGAAGATTGCGGCAGCACACAGGAGATAAGGGTCCTGTGTCTGCTCTCACTGAGACAAACGCCCTCACCGAACCGACAGTTGCTGTGAGAACAGCAGTTTGTTATGCAGATGCAGCGGTGAGCATGCGGTCGCGCTGACTGTGCCTTTTCGCCAACACAAAGCGCTCCTTTAGATCTCTAGAGTATCTCTCTCTGTAGATAGGCTCTCTTTTAGAAAAGCAGTCTTGCTTCATCAACGCCGCTTCGGCTCCAAGTGAATGACAATAGTGCGCTGCTCTCGCCCTGTTTGTACCGCAGTGCGGGCGGAGCGAGATGCAATATCTCGAAGCTGATAGGGGCTCCTGAAGTGATCCCAATTGCCGGTGACGCCGACGACGTCGAACGTGACCGACTGAAAGGAACTTTTCTTAAAAATGTTCTTATCTTTTCCTTATGATTGTTCTTAAGATAAAATTTAAGAAATATTCATATTCACCAAAAGAATGTTCTTAAAAATCATCGTAAAAACTTCTTAAAGTTAGGATAACCTCCAACCTATCTTAAATACCCAAATGTAAGATGTTTAACAAATGTATTGGGTTGTTTCAAATATTAAGCTTTACAACATAACAGTAGCTAGCTAAATATAATATTTATAACTAAAAGTACCATATGGACGAGTATAAAACCAACAACCAGCTCACACCAGCAGGACAATAGCGGACGAGAAACTCCCATAATTTAAAAATACTATACTGTTTATGTGTCACAAATAGTAGTTTTACGACTTTTTCAGGCGAGAATGTTCTTGTTCTTGTTTAAAGATTAAATCTGTTTATAAAGAGAGCACCTATTTGACCATTTTATCTGGTGTTTACAGAGTTGTGAGATCCAGGCGATCAGCGGGCTTGTTCAGCGCCGTTAACCCGCCGAGAGCAGCCTTTCCTCAGCCAGTCCTTCTGACGCCTGCCACAGGTTCGGATGTCTCTGATATATGATCTTGTGTAGATCTAATGGCGTTCTTTGGTACCCGAGCAGCATTCTTAAAGGTCCTGTTCTTCGTGATCCCATTTTTCAAACTTTAGTTAGTGTGTAATGTTGCTGTTAGAGCATAAATAATACCTGTAAAATGATAAAGCTCAAAGTTCAATGCCAAGCGAGATATTTTATTTAACAGAAGTTCCCTTTCAAAGCCTACAGCGAACGGCCGGTTTGGACTACCCCTGTACTTCCTGCTTTAATGACGTCACTAGAACAGTTTGTTGACTAACCTCCGCCCACAAGAATATGCAAAAAAGGGGGCGAGGTCTTGTTGCTCTCCTACGTGGAGAAGAGGAAGTGTTGCGTTTGTAGAGTGTGTTTGTCACCATGTCTACAGTAACATTGAGCGCATGCCTCCCGTTATGGTAAGAGGCGGACCTTTCCAGGCAACGTGCGCTAAGCTGCTGTCCAATCACAACACGGAACCGCTGGCCCAATCAGAACTCGTTATGTATTTCTGAAGGAGGGACTTCATAGAACAAGGAAATCATCAGGTCGTTTTACATCAGTGAAAACAGCGTATACAGATAAGTAAATTGTGTGAAAAATACTGTTTTTACACGCAAACATGAACTCATGTTATATTGCACACTGTAAACACAATCAAAGCTGAAAAACACATGAAAAACGGGACCTTTAATGAACGGCTAGGCTCTTATAAAATAGCGATTTTATCGGCGCTGCACATTAAAAACACGACATTGAGTGATTTACTCCCGTCAAGCCAGTCACGACAAAAATAATCTGCACACTTATTATGATATCTACAGTAATCTGCAGGAAAAGGCTTTGAGGTGTTTTTCATTCAGCGAGTCTTCAGTAATACCTTTCAATAAAATAGCACCAAATAACACCATTTATTTTAATCTTAAGTAAAAAATTTGGATGTTCTTAAGAAAATATTTGAGAATTTCTTCAGAATTTTTCAAGAATTCCACTTAGGAACATTCTTACGAGCTTCTTAAGAATTTTCTTAACTTCTTTCTTAAGAAAATTTTCGTGAATCCGACCCATACTTAACTGACTTTTGTTTTTTCAATAAAATGTTGTAATTGTTTATTGGGAAAATAAGTAAGAGGTTATAGAATTGTCAGTTGAAGTTTAAAAGAGTTCCCATTAAGTAGTCGAAAGGCAAAAATAAAAGAACCTGTGTGTTCACTCCAGAGCATGTGAGCGGAGCGGTAATATTTCCTCCAGAGCGGTGAGCACCTTTCTGAAGATTCCGCTCAACTCGCTCAGTCCGCTCAGCATCGCTCGCTCAACCCAGAATGCCCTTTGGCTATTTGCTAGTTCGAGAATCTGTGAAATAGCTAAGCAATAGTGGAGCAATAGGTTATGGAGTTCAAATATTGTTTTAATGAAGTTTTCAAGAAATTGAAAGAGAGTGTGTAGATATTGTGAGAGTTATCAATGATTCATATTGGAATCTAAAGTGGCACATTGCCAAAAAAGCACTAGGATGTGCTACGCAAACATGGTAGTGCAGCAAAAGGTGAGCAATACCATTCGATAATAAATGAATAGATAAGGTACGGTAGGTCATGTTGTACGGAGCCCTGCTCTCATGACATGCAGACAAAAATATGATGACCATTGGACACAAATTAAAATTTTGTTCCCATAAATTAATACTACTCTATAGCCACTCAAGATTGACATGAGATTGACTAAAACTGTTATAAACTAAAATTATTTCAGATACCAGATTAACCATCCTGAGCAAACATTTTGATCCGTTTTTCTTTTCGCTCTCTCCAAAAAGATATATAAATGCTTAGTTATTATTAAATCCTAGTAGTATCAGATGAATACAAAGCAGAACCAAACTAGTCCTAAGCGGCTGCTATTGAGCTTCTGATCTTCACACAGTCACTTCCTGAACACTTCGGGTATGACATAAAATTCTGAATATGTGCAGACTCTGATGATTTTTTATGTAATGAATGTAATTACCTGTACGCTGAAGTGGTTGGTGAGTGTTTGTCTCTGTCCTGAAGTGATGATCTGCACTCTCATAGATTTCCACTGTCCTCTCCTCCCTGTCTGTCCTCATCTCCTCCTCAGTCCTGATCACATCCTCATAAATAAAATCAGACATTTCTTCTCTTTAACCTTTAAACAAATGAGTTATATAATTAAATAAATGATTTTGTTCCTTGTTCGTTGTATCCATCTATCTCTTGTTCTTTGTCAGCACTCGACTTCCTTTAAAAGCTGGTGGCAAACAAACTTGTGGTCAATGTGTGAAAACAAAAACATGTGACCCATCAGACCCTTAAAGTTGACATGAAACTGAAGTTGTGATAGCCTTTTTTTTTTTTGTGATGTATATCTGAGCGAAGCTCGGCTCTCTTTAAAGCTATAGGGCATAGGTCACTAACAGGCGGACTGTGGTCCCGGTCCGACTCCAGGAGCCGTCCCATACGGACCCGGACCTACAGCCAAAACAGAAGGTTGAAAACAGTCGAGAGCGCCAGTGAGAGTTGAGAAAAAGGCGAGTGAGACAGAGAAAGTTGAGAAAAAGGCGACTGAACCATGCCCATAAGCAGGGGATTTCGGGGCAAAGATCCACAATTTAACTCCACTTTTTTGTGATTTTTTGTTGTTGTTGTTGACAACCGGACCTCTGTATTTTTCCGATGTGTAGGCTATATAATAAATGTTGTGAAATAATTGCATAATATAGGCTAGTATTAACACTACTTTATTGCAGCAAAGATATTGCACAGCTCCAGATCATCTCATCTGAGCTGCCTGCGGTCTGTTACCTCTCACAACGCCTAAATATTTAAGATGACCAATCAAAACAAAGTAGGCTGGCTTTATGTTCACTGAAGATGCTGAGCGCGAATTCCAGCGCGACGCTTCAGTTAAACCGCCATAAAGTGCTGAGATATAGCTAATGAGTGTATATTAGAGATGTAAGTAGCTAAACTAAACATTTCATATTTGGCAGCTGTTTTAGCATTGAAATGTTAATACCGACAAAAATAATTAGGCAAACAAATTAACCTATGTCTAATTTCGCCATTTTTAATTTAAAATAGGTCTATATTGAAGGGGGGAGTCTGAAATCCCCTGCCGCTTCAATATACCTGTAAATATCTTAATCAGATTCGTAATCAAAGCCTTAATTAATATTTATCCTCTTATTTCTAATGATTAATTCCAGTTGATTTTACTCAATAGAACTACTGATTGTTTGTTCTTCTTTTATGTTTTCTAAAGTTTGTATTTGGTCTTTGAGTGGCGTCTGGCCTATGTGTATCACAAAGCCCTAACATGCCGGGAGTGCAGTAACAGTGTTTGCTCACTTAGCCCAGCTTCCATAGATTAAATATGAATTTGTCTTTCATTTTTATTATATTTTATTCATTTTATATTTCCTTTTACTGAAACACTAAAGAATCAAGATGAATATTGCCTGTACTATTGTCTGTACCTCTCACTGAGAGAAACCACATGTTATCAGCATGTTTTGGTGAAGTGCTTTGTTGATATGTAGTTAAGACTCTACAACCTTGGGAGAGCTGTGATGCTGGGGAGATTTTGTGTGTGTGCGTTGCATGATCTGTGCAGGCCCAATATTGAAGATGGACATTTTCTGCACACAAGACCAGACATGAAGACGCCTTTCTGCAACCTCCGAGGTCAACAATGATCTAAATCTAGTCATGGGGCGACAACTAGTCTGCCTAGTTTAGTGATATGCTCTGCTATCTATCCTTGTGTGGAAATTTACCATGACTGTGCATTTTCTCTGAGCCAATCAGAATCATACACCTTGAAGTAATGACGTGGCTAGACCTTGAAAACAGTATAAAAACTGCAAAATATTCTTAAGTAAAAATTTTCTTTAATTAATTGCACTCCTGACTCTTTGTCTTCATTCTTCACTACTGGACTCTGGGTCTAAGCTGTTATACCCCCAACAATATAATGTAAGTGATTTAATGTGATAATTAGCAACTGTCAATGTGAGAGGACAAAAAAAAAAAAACATGAACAAATCTGTTTTCTTCATAATGCATAAGATTAATAATGAATGTGTAGCTACTTTGTGAATGAATTAAAACAAAAAACATTTAACTTGCATTCGTAGCCTTCAGTAAATTAACTTGTATAAGATAGTGATAAATAAAATAAAAGAATAAAATAGAATGGGAAAAGACAGAGCAAGATAAGGAGAACAAAAGAAAAAGAGTGATGGAGGGGAAGAGAGAGCAAGAATTGACAAATAATCTACTGCCCACTGACTTGGTTTTAAAGTTTAAGCTATTTCTCATAATTTTTTTGGCCTTCAAACATCTTAAAATGTAGACTGAGTAAACCCAGCCTGATCTGCCGGCCATTTGATTGTAACTCAGTCTGGAAACCTGTACCTGAAAAGTTTTCCAAAGTATGGAATTCTTTTACAGAATTTTTGAAGGCGACCGATCCTAATATTCTGTTTCCTGTGTAACATGGCTTAACATGCATCAGGTGTAATGATATTAATGTACCATTGTATTAAAAAATATATTTTTTATTATTATAATATTTTGTTTTTATTTTGTGTGTGTGTTTGTCTCTGTTGATAATGTTTCAAAATAAATAAAGACAGTGTTTAAAAAAAAAAAAAAGTTATATTGCTATCCCCCGCATTTTTAGGCCGTCCACTACTTTTGATTAGCAATTGGAGGGGTTTTGTTGTGCAGACCTGGCAAACCTGTCCCTCAGTTCGCCCATCGTGTGGCCTTCGAAGTGCGCACCCTTCACTTTGGGACACAGCTATTGAGAAAGCAGTGGTCTCAAACTCAATTCCTGGAGGCCACAGCTCTGCACAGTTTAGCTCCAACCAGCTTCAACTCACACCTGCTTGGATCTTTCCAGTAATCCTGAAGACCTTGATTAGCTGGATCAGGTGTGTTTGATTAGGGTTGGAGCAAAACTGTGCAGAGCAGTGGCCCTCCAGGAATTGAGTTTGAGACCACTGGACCAGAGACTATGGTGACAGTAATGGACGAGACTGCTGGGACATAATGGCATCCGCAGCTGACAGGGGTAACAGGAATCATGGGAGTGTCGTCTTCACCTCCACAGCCGATGAGAAGGAATCAGACGAACTCAGACAGAAATCATGTTTATGGATGAAAATATTAGGAAATTACTAAAGACTGAGAGACGTTGTCTAAAAGGTAAAACTTTAAGGGTGAAGAAACCATTTACATATACCAGATATAGATTCATTTGAAATGCAAATAGTGACAAATGTGATAAACATAAACTTAAGAGTTCATATATGTGTGTCAGAACCAGGGCCGGATTGGGACTCATTTTCAGCCCTGGAGTTTTAGGCCTGAGACCGGCCCACTTTTATTCATATTTTATTCAATTTATATTACTTCTATCCTATCGGTTTCAATCGTGGGCTTTGTATATTCACTATCGTTTGATTAAAACATAATGGGTCAGTAGTAACACTTGGGCATAGAAAGTTGTTATTTTGTAATGTCACAGGTCGGAGCGGACCGCGTGAGTGCCGCTCCTCCCTCAATTTCCACCTCGGGGAGGTTCCCAGGGATACCTCAGACGACCAGACACAACGAGGACACTGGAGTGGGGTTTTAAAACACAAATCTTTATTAATTTACTTAAAATGGGGAAAGGGGAAGTGAAGGGGGCTAAAATCCAGGGGAACACTGGATTGGTGAGGACGCCGCCTCGGAGCTTGCTGTCCCTGTCACAGGGGAACCTCAGATAAGTCGTCTCGTTCCTTAACTCAATGTCTGGCTCCAATGTCCTTCCGTTTGCTTACTCGTCTCTCTTTCTCTTTTCCAGTTTGGACCTTCAAGGCGTTCACAACAAGGCTCGCTCCTTCTCCTAAGCACAGGAATATATATGTAAGTTCTGGGATCGGGGGTGACAGGGGTACCTCTTTTCTCGGGCGTGGTCCGGCGGCTTCCTTTAGGGATGGGTCAATGGTCCGGTCAGTATCTGGGCAAGCACCTCCAGGGCATCCGCTGGAGCTGGGTCAATGGTCCGGTCAGTATCTGGGCAAGCACCTCCAGGGCATCCGCTGGATCTGGGTCAACACTGGGGCTTTCATTTGATATGCAGATAAGTAAAACTTCGCTCAATGGATATCACTCACAGACTTCGTAGACACGTTTCGTCCGTTTCTCTCTTCGTCTCGGGCCTCGTGGTAACGGTGGCTCGGAGGTGGCTTGACCACGGCGGCGGTGCTGGATCGAGCGCTTCTCCAGGCGACTCCACACAGGTAAGTGTATCCGCCCGGTGCGCGTTTACTCAGAGCGTGCGTGAGCGTTTCCCTCTTCTCCACTCAGGCACTGCACACACAATTTCCTCCAACACAGCCACGTATCAATACAGTTACTCAAGGGGATTCTTACTTGGCTCCGGTCGTACTATCGTCGTAGAAACAGAGATTAGGGTGATGTTCACAGCATGAATTTAGGGCTAGTTGCTCCGCCAGCTTCGGGATTCTATCCTCCACAGAGAGTGGGTCGGCCTGGAAAGTGGTCTTTGTGACGACACACACACACACACAACACAGCACACCACGGCAGATTCCAAGTGTACACTCTCACAGTCAAGACACTGACTCACCCACAGCACTCCACACGCAATCCAAGTGCACTTAAGGTCCAGAGACCACTTTTCCCACGTTGTTTCCCTCGGGGGAAAATCGCTGAAGCGCTGATATAGCGAAGGACAGCAAGAGAGCGCCGCTGCTGCGCCACCCCGGCGTCTTTCACTGTCTACTGTCTCTGGCTCTCCCACGCTCACTCTCGCGATGGGGCCACTCGTGTTCCTAGATCCAACTTCAACAAAGCTCACAGATGATACACTTTCGACGAATTTGCTACTGCATACGCTTTCCCAGGGTACTCACACATTGATCAACCCGTGTTCTCGTCCTGTTCTCTCTTCCAGTGCTCGGCTCACGTCCTGGCCGCTGTGCTCTCTCTCTCCCAAAGGGACTTGTGTCTCTGGCTCTCCCACGCTCACTCCGCGTGGGTCCACTCGTGTTCCTAGATCCAACTTCAACAAAGCTCACAGATGATACCTTTCGATGAATTTGCTATTGCATAAGTTTCTCAGGTACTCACACATTGATCAACCCACGCTCGCCCTGTTCTCTCTTCCAGTGCTCGCTCAAGGCCCTGGCCACTGTGTTCTCTTTCTCCCAAAGGGACTCGTTTATCAGCACTTCCAGTAAGCTGTCCTGCATGTAACTTCTCAGAATCGAATACACACTTGACACTTGAATCACAATGCAAAACACGGTCTGTATTATACTCAGCCCCGTCTCTTTCTCTTTGCAGTTCTCCGGATCTTTGTTCGCTCAGTCCACAATATTCTCCACTTGTGGTCCTTCGTGTTTGCCCAGATGCCCAGATCCTCTCGCCGCGACAGCTGGAAGCGGTTACCACCACGCTTTGCCCGTACCGGAACTGACAGCTGCGGCTGTGTGCGACCGCTGCTAAGACTGCCTCTCACTGAATTTTTGGAAGCCTATTTATACTCCTCCCGCTTCCTCTTCCTCCAATCCAGCGGTCGCGCTGTTCATTTGGCGCAGCTGCCGCCGATCAAACCCGATTTTGGCGCCGGGAGGAAAACCGGAAGTGGCGGTGTTTGATCCGGGCGGAACCAATCTCTGCCACTATGGTTCCGCCCAGAAAGAGTCACCCGGTGACATCAACTCTTGTGATCACTGCAAAAAAAAAAATTTTTATCATTTTTTCAGTGATAATGCTTATTCACACACTATGGTACAATAGCAGCTTACCTGTCTTAGAGCATTATAGTCTCTTCACCCTGGCTCTCTTTCTGACACTAAATGAAATTTGTTACATTTATTTCTCACCACAAATATCCCCTTTTTACAAAGTTTTCAAATCAAGTCAGTTGCATTAATGTATTGCTGAATCATCAGGAATCATTAATTATATCAGGGTATTTTTCATTGAGCTGGCTCTTCATTACTAGGCTATTAGTTCTTCTGAATGACAATCCTATACCTGTTGGGCTCATGACTGGAACTTGGTAACGTTACTGGGCCTTGCTCTTCACTATCCGCGTTTCCATTACATATTTGCGCAAAACTTGTGCGATATTTTCTAAATGTCTATAAAAAACAATTATAATTTCTATTAACTGATGTTATGAAAATTTTTGTTGTTGTGATAAGTCATTAAAAAAAGTATGACACATGTAAGTTGATAGGTTTATGTAGGCTATATCCCAGTCACCGCAATAGCCATTATTTAATGGAAGGAGACATTGTATTATTCTTGCATTAATTAAAATTTTGAATTTTTATTTTTTTTTACTATTTCGTTATTTTGGCTTGAAATTTCGTTTGTTGAAAATATAAACTGAATTTAGAAATTATTTTTAAATGAAAAACTTTGCGTTTAATAAACAAAATTCATTGAAATGAAGACGGCGTTTGGATGGAGTGCAGCGCAAAATAATCTGTTCCCTTGTTATTGTGAGTCTAGGCCTACACAAATAAAAGTAGACAGTTTGTAGTTTATAATTATGGCTTGCACTTATCTGTATGGATAAAAATGACGGAGTACTGGGAGATGTTTCCGCTGTCATAAAGGAAAAATCCATCAGAACGCGTCAAGCTGGCGCTTCTTCAGACAGAGGGTTATAGAAAACGTAGCCTGTTTCATAGTTAGGCTATGTTGAACTATTAGCCTATAATATTATTATTTTTAAAATTTCATATGTTGATTATGAAACGTGAGTAGGACAACAACCTTATATGCAAACATTGGCAATAGAACTGGACTGCGATAAAATAGTAAATAGCCTACAAATAGTGCGGCAGCTGTGAGTGCAGGCAGCCAGGCCCGGATTGGCTAATCGGGAGCACCGGGAGAATTCCCAGTGGGCCGGTATGTTTTTTTGGCCGCGAGGGCCGTTGTTGTCATGGCACTGGGTTGAAATATGGATGCTCCCTAGATGGTCCCTAGGCTGCCTGCACTCACAGCAGCCCCACTTTTTTATTTACTATTTTACCACAGTCCAGTTCTATTGCCAAGGTTTGCATAGAAGGTTGTTGTACTCACGTTTCATAATCAACATATGAAATTTAAAAAATAATATTATAGACTAATAGTTCAACATAGCCTAACTATAGGCTACATTTTCTATAACCTCTGTCAGCGATGCATTCTGATGGATATTTTCCTTTATGACAGCGGAAACATCTCCCAGTACTCCGTCATTTTTATCCATACAGATAAGTGCAAGACATAATTATAAACTACAAACTATCTACTTTTATTTGTGTGGGCCTAGACTCATAATAACACGGAACAGATTATTTTGCATGCTGCACTCCCAAACGTCGTCTTCATTTCAAAAATTTATTTTGTTTATTACACGCAAAGTTTTTCATTTAAAATGCATTTCTAAATTCAGTTTATATTTTCAACAAACAAAATTTCATAAAAAAAATAAAAACTTACCACCATGCAAATTCAAACATTTCGCTTTTTTAATTTTAATTAATGCTTGAATAATACGCCAATGTCTCCTTCCATTAAATAATGGCTATTATGTGGCTGGGATACACATAAACCTATAACTTAAGTGTGGCATAATTTTTTGAATTATCAGCAAAAACAAACAAAAATCGCATATCATCGGTTAATGGAAAGGCGATCATTTCGCAATAGTTTTTTTTTTTTATCAACATTTAGGAAATAACGCAAAAGTTTTGCGCAAATATGTAATGGAAACGCGGCTAGTGAAGAGCAAGGCCCAGTAACGTTACCAACACACCAGAATGGGCAGGATTGTCATTCAGAAGAACTAGTAATGAAGAGCCCTGCTCAATGATATGATCCCTGATGATTCAGCAATACATTAATGCAACTGAACAAAAGTAATGAAAACTTTGTAAAAAGGGGATATTTGTGGTGAGAAATAAATGTAACACATTTCATTTAGTGTCGAATCGTTCTTTTTGAACAAATCTTTTAGGTGAACGAATCATTTTCGTTCAAGTAGTCCACTGACTCATATTTCTTGTTCACTGAAATTCCTCCCTCCACCGCAATATGGCGCTATTAGCAGCGAGGAGCGAGCGCATGCGCAGCTCTGTGGACTGTTTCATCCTGTCAACGACAACTTCGAGCCAATAGCGTTCGAGTATAAGATATGACGGAGCATGTTAGCGAACATGTAGAGCTCGGCTTGTGAAGTTTTATATTTAGGCTACAACTTGTTATATATGCAACTTGTTATATATACAGCAAAGAAAGACATTTACACATTACCATTTTAATGAAAACGCAGTAATAACACTGGCTGATGGTTAAATGGTTACTTAAGGACTGATGTATTGCGTTTGTATTATTTATTTTCATTGTTGTTTTATAAAATTAATAAAAATTACTTCATTACATTTGAGTCATGTCATGCAATTCTCCAAAAACTGTGAAACAAATAAAAAATGTGATATTTTTGGTGGTCCATAACTGACCGGGTTGCTTTTTTGAATCTGAACGAGAGAAATCTCGTTCGTGAACGAACTGAACGAACTGCCACATCTCGTTCGTGAAAGAATTGAACATACTGCTACATCTCGTTCGTGAACGAACTGGTGGTACATGTCGTTGGTGGAAATGGATGACAGACAGTGTACCCAGTAGGTCGGTCATTTAGCATTGCTCTCGTTCAGCAATGAGCAGAAAGCGGATGCAAAGCGCAGTTTTAGGCTACGCTTGTTTATAACTCCACGTTCGTTTACCATAATCCCAGATATGTGAACGTGTAAATGTCTGACCAAACAAATGTTAATAATGCAAGAAAACCTTGTGCTTTGGTCATCTGAACCACTTATTTAGACTTATTTTATTTAATGAGTAGATTATGCAAAAAAAATATTCAGGACCCAGTTGTGAAGAGACTAATGCTCTAAGACACAGGTAAGCTGCTATTGTACATAGTGTGTGAATAAGCAATCACCACTGAAAAAAAAAAATTTCTTACTTAGTATCTTGTTTCCAGTTCAAATATCTAAATATTCTTAATTCAAGATACATTTACTAGACAAGTGAAATGGCATAGGGAATTATGTCTTGTTTTCTGGAGAGAAAAAAAAAACACCCTAAAAATTAAGTGTTTTTTTGTTGTTGCTTAAAACAAGCTAAAACAATTATTTTTCTTACCCCATTGGCAGATATTATAGCTTGTTTTAAGTAAAAAATCACTTAGCTAATTTTGAGGTGAGTTTTTCATACTTGTTTATTAAATGCATCTTGATGTAAGATTTTGTTTTTAGATATTTGGACTGGAAACAAAACAAAACAAAAAAAGTAAAATAAGTTTTTTTTTTTTTTTTTTGCACTGATCACATTAGTTACAATATAACAACTTTATATGCCCAAGTGTTACTAGTGACCCTTTATGTTTTAATTAAACAATAGTGAATATACAAAGCCCACGATTGAAAGGGAATAGGATAAAAGAATAAAATATAAATATAAAAATATAAAATATAAATCGAATAAAATATGAATAAAAGTGGGCCGGTCTAAGGCATAAAACTCCAGGGCTGAAAATTAGTCCCAATCCGGCCCTGCTATCAACGTATCTAAGAAAAGCCAATCTCACCTATCTCAGCCTTGACGCCGATCTTTTGGGAGACCACTTCCTACAAGGCGCCCTTTTAAAATCACCCACACGTGTCAATTTGTTGTTATGGAAATTCAGCAAGCAATGTGACCCTACACAACAAGGGTTCAAAATTCGCCAAACAAATGAATGAAACTGAATATTCACACTGGCAGCCTGGCGTGTGTTTTTTAATGTGACCATTATTATAAAATGATGTGTTCTAATTTCCCCAGGTGAGCACTTTATGAATGTTTTGCTTTATTTTTTTATTCAAAAACTCTGACATTATTTGTTAGCACACTATGATTGTCATGTTTATGTTGCTATTTTTCTCTACTGCTTTGAATTTCGCCTGCACACGGCACATCTCCTTCACAACTGCCGCGTGACAATTGGTGAGTGTATTTTAGTTTGTTTGTGTTTTCGATTTTGTAGCCTCTAGAATTATTAACAAGCATGCAATAAGATAGGAATAATTGACTCCTGTTGAATTATTAGAAAAATAATGCAAACCCGAGGTGGTGATGCGGTCAAGACGCGAAGCGGGTGTGCTTTATTTTTCTAATAATTCAACAGCCCGGAGTCATTTATTCCACTTATACTACGATTACCACACCTCAAGACATCAATCCGGTCTCTTAAAGTGATTCGTTTGTTTTTTGTACTTAAATCGCTATTGTGAGTAGGACTATATCTATATTTAGATATTTGAACTGGAAACAAGCAAGATACTAAGTAAGAAAATCATTTTTTTCAGTGGTGATTGCTTATTCACACACTATGGTACAATAGCAGCTTACCTGTGTCTTAGAGCATTAGTCTCTTCACAACTGGGTCCTGGCTCTCTTTCTGACACTAAATGAAATGTGTTACATTTATTTCTCACCACAAATATCCCCTTTTTACAAAGTTTTCATTACTTTTGTTCAGTTGCATTAATGTATTGCTGAATCATCAGGGATCATATCATTGAACAGGGCTCTTCATTACTAGTTCTTCTGAATGACAATCCTGCCCATTCTGGTGTGTTGGTAACGTTACTGGGCCTTGCTCTTCACTAGCCGCGTTTCCATTACATATTTGCGCAAAACTTTTGCGTTATTTCCTAAATGTCGATAAAAAAAAACTATTGCGAAATGATCGCCTTTCCATTAACCGATGTTATGCGATTTTTTTTTGTTGCTGATAATTCAAAAAATTATGCCACACTTAAGTTATAGGTTTATGTGTATCCCAGCCACCGCAATAGCCATTATTTAATGGAAGGAGACATAGGCGTATTATTCAAGCATTAATTAAAATAAAAAAAGCAAAATGTTTGAATTTGCATGGTGGTAAGTTTTTTAAAATTTTTTTTTTTTTACTATTTCGTTATTTTGGCTTGAAATTTTGTTTGTTAAAAATATAAATTGATTTTAGAAATGCTTTTTAAATGAAAAACTTTGCGTTTAATAAACAAAATAAATTTTTGAAATGAAGACGGCGTTTGGACGGAGTGCAGCGCAAAATAATCTGTTCCCGTGTTATTATGAGTCTAGGCCCACACAAATAAAAGTAGATAGTTTGTAGTTTATAATTATGTCTTGCACTTATCTGTATGGATAAAAATGACGGAGTACTGGGAGATGTTTCCGCTGTCATAAAGGAAAATATCCATCAGAACGCATCGCGCTGACAGAGGGTTATAGTGTCACATGCCTGTCCTGTCTTGTGTGCACATGTGGGTTTTGTTAGTGTGGCCATGTGCCTCTGTCATTGTCAGATCCCACCCCCTTGTTATCTCGTTATTGGTTAAATTTGCCCCACCTGTGTTTGCCTCATTCCCTGCTTGATTTCTCCCCTTTATAAGTTCCTGTGTGTTTGCAGTCCTTGTCGGATCGTTGTATTGTCTTCGTCTCCCAGTCCCCCGTGTCGGTATGTTCAGTTTATATGTATTTCTAGTTTGTGTATTTTCCCCCTCGTGGGTTTTGTTTTGTAGTTTGTTTTGTTTTGTTTTATATTAAATCCTATTTTCTGCACTTGAGTCCTCGCACTTGTTTGTCCTTTGTGTGTTAACGTGACAATGTAGCCTATAGTTAGGCTATGTTGAACTATTAGTCTATAATATTATTTTTTAAATTTCATATGTTGATTATGAAACGTGAGTACAACAACCTTCTATGCAAACCTTGGCAATAGAACTGGACTGTGGTAAAATAGTAAATAAAAAAGTGGGGCTGCTGTGAGTGCAGGAAACCTAGGGACCATCTAGGGAGCATCCATATTTCAACCCAGTGCCATGACGACAACGGCCCTCGCGCCAAAAACATACCGCCCACTGGGAATTCTCCCGGTGCTCCCGATTAGCCAATCCAGGCCTGGTTGATAGAACCGCATGTGAGACCGACACCTTGGTGGCAAAATCAAGGCACATTGTGATTGATCTGTAGCAGTTTATTTTGTTTTAATCTGCAGTTGGAACAGCGATGGGTCAGAGACTTCCTGTCGAACTCCATCTGGGGTTTGCACATGGGACATTCCATGTTTGGGAGAGTTCAACAGCAGTTATTTCGGTGTTTGTGGATTTTCATCTATGTCGGACAGTTCTTCTTTGTAAGTTTTGTCAGTCTCTTCTATATTGCTGTCTTTTGTTATGAAGGTATTTTTGGTGGTATTTAGAGAGTTTCCCATTAAACTTTCTGGTTGTCAGATTTTCAAGCTTAAATGAACAGATTACATTTACTGCAGTTATTGTGTCATTCCACACATTTATTTTAACTGTTCCAGTCGGATCTCTGCCGTACGCTTTGCTCAACTCCATCTCCACACCTCTGACATTGATTGTTTCTGCTGAACTTTGTGACACAATCTTGACGTTGAGGCGCTTCACCTAAAGGAAATTAAAATATTGAAACTCACGGTGAATAAAGTACATTCTATGGCTCGGTCACTTAGTATGCATGTTTTAGGTGAGACACTGCAGTAAAAAAAATGCATCTGACAATTGAGATATTGGGCTTGCAAAATAAAACAAAAAAACATCCAAAATACTCAACTGCCTCTCCACTTCCGTAGCAGTTTAACTTTACGGTTTTATTCATTTCAATATTCTGAAGTTTTCTTTCAGTAGGGTTTGTTCATACACAATTTGCCTGATTTTAATAGACATTGTGTTTCTAAAAAATAGTTCAAGTTTATTTTACTTTTGACAATATGTTCTGATTTATGGAGGGATAAACTGTTTTATCGCTTACATTCAAATTAGAACATACACAATTACTGTCACAAGCACGCCAGGCTCCACCCCTTCTCAGCACCAGCGCTCGCAGTCACCGGAGTTTAATCAATCTACAATCACTGCTTACACAAAAGCCAAGCTCTCCCTCAGTCACTGTCTCCTTTGCACATGCTATGGCCTCTGCACCCTCTTGGACTCACCTACATTACTTACCTGTCTTCAGCATCTCGTCTTCAGTGATCTCCTGTTCTCCTGTGTCTCCTTCCTCAGCATTGCCTCGGATCCCCTGCTACAAACACAGACAAGTATCATCCTGAGTACTTCCTGCCTTCCACGTATCACCTGCTTTGCACTTACCTGCCACGCTCATTCTGGTTTTGAAATAAACACTGTCATATCTCACCAGCACTTGGTTCCTGTGTGTGTATGTTTGTAACAATTACATGTGTTCAAAATAAGTTTTAGGAGAGAAAGCATTTGAACAGAAGTAGGAAGGATTTTACAAAATCCTTTGCGAATGTTGCTTGTCAGACTGTACGAACATGATCCCCGATGTAAGCCATGTCACACAGTAAGATCTAAGTTGTCATAATGTCAGACTCTAAGATAGTTGAGGCGCACTAAAACGGACGACGCAAGAAAATCGCCCAGAGTTTAATATCATCAATGAATGACGTGTTCGTGACAGTGAGCTGCATTACATGTGGGATTTAAATGGTGGCTACAAAGAAATCTCTAGCGCCATTTTGGTCATGGTTTGTCTTGAAAACGAAGATAATTTGACGGTCGTCGAGGAGAAGTCACACTGCAGGATTGTGCGCCAAATCTTCTGACACTGCCAGAATTTTGTCTGAGCTAAAATTCGATCGCAGCGTTTATTAATCGGCTGCCAGTGAACATGTTAAACTAACGATCAAAGACGCCAGATTTTAGCCTAGGATCAGAGGAATCTTTTAGGATTTGCTAAATTTGTCTCAGACGGACAAAATCGCAGTGTGTACCCGGCTTAAGCCTGACCATTTCTTTTTTTGGAACTTTTTATTTATGTTTTTTACCCAAACAAAACAGGGAGAACAATTTCTGAGACAAGTGATAAAATAAGAATAATACAGAGAAAGATGATAATACTAAATAAAAATATTCTGTGTAAATATATTGCTGCACCTAATATGAGTTCACATCTCAACAAACATTATACAATATTGTACAGCCATATAACGATATAAAATAAAAACCCACAAAGAAAAAAAAAACAGCACTTATTTTAATTTATAAATTCAAATAGTCTTTAACCATAGCCTGACCATTTCTAAAGCACTTATATTCTGTTTAGAGTAAAACTATCAATAAAATTGGATGAAATAAAATTGATTCACCAATACCACTTACGAGTCTGACAACATATTCTTTTAATTTGTGGTACTTGCCACTACGGAGTACCGATACCTGCATTTTGATTTTAAGAAACCAAAAGAATATGAACACAATTAGTTGACAAATACATTTATTTTTTTTTTACTTTCGTTATTTTCATGCCCAATTATTCCTGTTAAAAGGTAGGCTATTATAGGAAATACTTTTCGGTCCACATTCTCATAGGCTACATTTTATCTTTTAATAGCACAGTGAATATTTGAAATCATTGAAATTGAAAAATTACATAACAGTATTGTCAATAAAAAATTTTTTAAAAAACATTTCCTTTTCTTGCATGGACAGGTTGATCTAAAAACTCCGAGCAAAATCTCAAAATGTATCTATAATGTTTCATACAAAAAGCATACACACGTTAATAAATACCTCAGTCATCATTTTACAAGTGTCTATTTTAGTAGAGGCAAGTCATTTATTCGTTTATTTCTTTACTTAGTTTGGCATTTTAATAGGTATCGGAGTGAACTATTGGTGCATTTACTAATTGTTCAGAGAGCATATTCACCTGTCCACTTGAGAGCCTACATGACAATGGACCCTTAAGCCAGAGGTAAACTAGACACCTCATGACTCCCAAGCAGACAAGGTGCATTAACTCCAGAGGGAAACCACTGACCAAGCCTAAAGAGGGGCAAGAAGAGGGGTAAGGACCCAAGGTGATGAAGTCTTCATTGACATGACTGATGAAGCTCATCTCGTCAGAGGGGTGCATCAGTAATGGGGAAAACCACACGGTTATTCAAGTATTCACCTTCTTGGGTGTCTTTAACACACTTCAAGAACGCACGTGCTGGTGCATCACAAACCATGAAGAAGAAGCCCTTCTCCAAATTGATGATGTCCTCAACAAAATCCTCCATGTACTCATAAAGTTCAGGTTTCCCATTTCCAGCAAAAAGGGCACTCACAAATGGCTTATGGTTGGGGAGGTTTTGGACAAAATTGAGTTACTGAATAATGGCAAGACATCGACATTGATCTTAAAGCACATTCCAGTGGTCAAGTTACTGTGATATCCCTCTAGGGGTCAACCTCATTGACGGCACTGTGTGTAACATTTTATTGATAAAAATGCACAGTAATTAAGGAAAATATTTGGTTATTTACACTGTGTTCTGCAATTATCTAATGGGGGCTATTTGATGCTATCCTGTATTACATGCATTAGATAGCGCTGATTAAGTATTATGATTTAAGATTGGATTGTACAAGATGTAAATGAAACAATTATCTCTCAGTACAAGCACAAATACCACTGCTTGATTTCATCGTCATGATAACGTGGATCTAACGGTGATATGGAGTGAAATTAAATGGTCACATTTACTTTCTTCAATCTGATTTCAGTTCACTACCTCATCATCTGTGTCACCAATTCCCCTTAATTGTCTCCAGAATGGGTCAGAGTTTGCTTACAGGTCTCAAGTTTTTTTTTTTATAAACCACAACCTTTGCGTGGGAAGTGGCGTATGCATGTTTTCAGCCCCATTTTGTGAGTACGCACGCTTTATAAATTAGGCCCCAGATGATTTAATTTGGTTATCTGTGTTTAGAAGGAAATACAATGAAAATCTGAAGCATTACCAAAGCCTTTCACAAATATCATGTTATTTAAGCAATATCGTTCAAGTAGATGTGATAGAGCTCTATATCATCATGGATGTGATTAGACCAGTGGAACGAGGCAGCAGGCTGCAAGAATATTGAGAATAAAATATTTGTGTGCATTACTAACCTTAAAATTAATCAAGAGATGCAAGAATAATGGAGAATAAAATGATTTGTTCATTACTTTCTGTTGGGCATAAGAGCCAGAGGGTGTTGGTATGTATAACAGATCCATATGAGAAATTAATCATTAACAATAGGAATTGGAGGGGTGATTTAACAGCTGACCAGAAAATCATCTGACTCCCAAAGAAAGACAACTTATGAAATGATTTTGCATTTGTCACAGACTGCCTGGACAAAACCTTGCATAGCATTAAAACAGTTGTGACCCAGAGCTCTGAATGCTATCTGACTTACTTAAGCATTAAAACAGTTAAACTATATTTTGTTCCTGCTCTCCTCATTCAACGAACACGCGGACTTGAGGAAATTGATGCCAAGTCCAACACTCTCTTCAGTCTCAAACTTTATTCAGCATGATCAAGTTACTGATCAGGTCTCAAATTGTTAGCTCTAATTTTTGTTGTTATCACAAACTGTTATCCATAGCTTAATCAAAGTTCATACTCAATGATCTTTAAACAGCTGTGGCTTCTGTGTGATCAGACAACATTTTCCCTTCCCTGCTATCAATTTCATTCAACACTGTTAGTTTGCATTTCACACACACATCCCCACAACAGCCCTTAGATTTGTCTCCTCTCATCAACAGATTCTTTCACCCCTTTCAGCATTCCCTCTTTTGGAAAGCATGATGTTAAATTAATTTCTCTATATCCCCCATGCATCTCTGGCCATATAATTTTCTCATTTGACAAAATACTGGTGTATCATATTCTGCTAGCTTCTTTGGGATATTCCATACTGGCAGTCTGTTTCTGTGGTCTTTTGCGTGCACGCTATTAATCTGTCGGACGTCTCCGTACAGATCTGATCCTTCACCCAGGACAGATGGGCGGACGCTTCCAGCGCCCTCTGTGATTTCAACTCTCACAGAATATCTTGATCGCATTCCACGATCTCAATTCTCCCAGAATTTCTTAAAATCGCATTGACCACAGAACCACACTCTCCCTATGGTTTAACCCTTAGTTTCCCAAATCTTAATTTAACCAAATTCACATTAAAATTCCCAGAATTTTTAAGTTTGTCTCTTACCAGAAGTGTCCCGTTTGCCACCTCGGGTTTGTTTTCTGATTCCAGTGGTCGGACCCTCCAGACCCCCAGAGCGGTTGGCCCTTCTCCCGCAATCTGTCGAGTGTAAGGCTGTGACTCTAGAGTCCAGATTGATCAGTCACCAGCGGCTCTCAGGGTCCAAAAGGCACATCCAAGGAATCCCACGATTCGGACACCAAAATTGTTGTGGCAAAAATGTTAACTCCGTTGCATTTCTGAATTAGAGACAAACCGTAGCCAATTGTGAACTGGCTAACTCAAACATAAATCTTCTTCTATGATTAAATTTTTTAGGAGCAAACATCTACATCTAGGAGCAAAATGGGGTTAACAAAAACCAACCATACCAACACATTCAAAACGATAATTTTATTGTTCCACACAATATTCAGTTAAATAGGAAGGGACAAATTGACAGAACTGGACCCCTCAGGATCGTCCTGGCTGAGCTCCTTGACAGAACTGGACCCTCAGCATAGTCCTGGCTGAGCTCCTTGACAGAACTGGACCCCCTCAGCATCGTCCTGGCTGAGCTCCTTGACAGAACTGACCCTCAGCATCGTCCCTGGCTGAGCTCCTGACAGAACTGGACCCCTCAGCATCGTCCTGGCTGAGCTCATTGACAGAACCGGACCCCTCAGCTAATACCAAAAGAAACAAGAACAAATGTAAATAGTTAGGATTAACTCATACTTCTTTAGTACAGCAACAGTGTGTTAGATTAAGAAACATGTATGTATGTATGTATGTATGTATGTATGTATGTATGTAAGCACGTATACATGTATGTATAAACTTCTCAACTGGTAAAACACTGGTGTATCATTTTTCACAGCTTCTTGGGTATACAAGGCCTACAAACCTTTTCCTACCCTCCAAACATCATTCCAGGAGAGATCTAAAGATCCACCTTTAACTGGGGAGCTAAATACTGAAAAACACAGACATTAAACAAAAATCACAAATAATTCAGTTTACTGCAAGCAAAGAAATATCTTTTAGCTCACCATGCCACACCAATTGGTGATAAAGAACCATAAAAACAGTAACTTTAATCAAGCCCATTGTACAGCACAAACCAAGCCACTAAGAAAGCAAATGCCAGCAAAAGTTTGAGACCAACCAAGGCTATTAAAGCCAAACTGAACACCATTTGTACCACCTGGAAGACTCGTTAACTCATTAAATCTGCTAATAATGAGATCAATAGTTAATTAATCACTCAGCATACAAGCTGGTGTTATATCCAATAGAACGAAGGCCATGGCTGCATTTGAAACTTCATACTTCCTTATTATATAGTATGAAAAAGCAGTAGGTGAGCAAATAATAGTTTTAGTATTCATAGAAGAGTAGGAACTACCGGGTTTTGGAATATTTCTTGCGAGATTTGGACGTGCGTGTACTGATGTTGCATTCGAATATGCCTACTTACCGACTATATAGAAGGCAAAAACAGTACGTGATAAGAGTAGTGTGTTCAAAACCTCAGTAATCATAAAAGAGTAGGTAAGAAGTTCCCGGATGGCCTACTGATTCCGCCCAGATTGTGAAGCACTTGTCGTCGGATACTTTCTATCCCTGCCTTCCCATGAGGCCACAGGAAAGTATACATCAGGTAGGGAAAAGCGATGCGGGTGTTTTCAAATGTGAGTATTACAAACCAAAATCACGGTTCCTTGAGTTAAAATTAATTTAAGCATTTATGGAGCTACTGTAGAGCAAACTGTTGAACTGTTGAAGGTGTAAAGATGACAGACAGTAGAGTATAGTTGTGATTGTGCTGTAAAAACCCGTTTTATTATGTGTAGCTAATGGGAGCTCCAGTTACACATGTACATCTCCATAGTGGATTTACATAAACCGTGTACATCTTAAAGATAAAGATACTAACTAAATATTTATTTAACTTCTGACATGAACATTTTCGATAAGTATTGCAGATGCCATCATAACATGAAATAGACAGATCTGGGGCCCGTTCTTCGCTAACTCAGTTAGCTGGATTAAAAATGTAAAGGGTGTACAAATAATACTAGCCTATAAAATCATGAATATAAATAATTGTGAATCATCTTCATCAAAACAGCACATTTAATTTATCTGTTAAAACTTTTTTATGTTAGTTTGGTTGTTTGGCTGTTTCCTTATAAAGGTCCAGAAATTCAAGTTTTTTCTTTTTTTGTCAAGTTTTTTGCCAGGTGGCTTTTTTAATTATATGATGTCATTACATTGTCTTGACACCAGGCAATCGCTGCTTTACTGATCGTGGTTTGGAGTATCGATCATCTGCCCTCTTCAGGGAACACAACAGAGAGAAGCATTCGAGCCCGGATGTTAAACCCTTGCTGTTAAACCCTTGCAGCTGATCCAGAATGTAGCGGCGAGAGTGGTCTTCAACGAGCCGAAGAGAGCACACGTCACGCCTCTCTTCATCAGTCTGCAGCGCCGATGGCTGCGCAATCAAATTCAAGGCTCTGGTGCTCGCCTACAAAGCAACCACAGGCTCTGCACCAGTATACCTAAACTCACTTGCTCAGACTTACACACCCTCCAGAAGCTTGCGTTCTGCAAATGAACGGCGCTTAGTGGTGCCATCTCAAAGAGGCATGAAATCCCTCACTAGGACCTTTTCTTGGACCGTTCCCACCTGGTGGAATGACCTGCCTGTTTCAGTTCGAGCAGCCGAGTCTGTAGCCATTTTCAAAAAACATCTCAAGACACTTTTCCAGCAGCACTTGACTAATAAAGAATAGCACCTATCACTATCCGTTTCTGTTTGTTATTTATTTATTTTTTAAAAATAATAAAAAAAACTGTCCTATATGTGTTGTGTTTTGTGAGACTTTTTACAGCGCTTGCATATTGTTGCCCTTGACTGGTCTTGGTTGCTTCTATTACTCTCATTTGTAAGTCGCTTTGGATAAAAGCGTCTGCTAAATGACTAAATGTAAATGTAAGAACGGGCAGAGATCTCAGATAACTCAGTCCAAAAGATCTGGGACCGGTCAAATCATCTCAGATGTATTAAGCGAGGTATGAAGAACGGACCCCTGATCAGAATGATGTGTGTGTGCTTTAATGTGGAGTTCACTGTTGTCAACACTTAACAGATCTGTGTGTGTGTGTGTGTGTGTGTGTGTGTGTATCTGGTGGCGAGCGGCTGATGAAGGAATGCTGCCAAAGGCTTTGAGTCAGTATACCACACAAATGAATAAAACATCCATTTAAATCTTAAGTTGTATTTTATTGTAATTTCAAACAGCGTTATTTCAGCACTTTTCTGATTCGTGATGTCTGTGCATTTGCTGCAGAGCTTCTGTGGTGGAGCAGGGCCTGAAGACACGGGGACGGTCGGCATTTGTGGGGGAAAATGGGAAAACCTGAAACAAAAATATAAATGAAGATAATTTTGTTACTTATAATACAGAAATCAAATGGCATTGTGCTTGTTTGTGCATTTTTCTGTAGGATCTGAAACCGGCAGGCTGGTGTGAGTACTGAGGATCCTGGGAATGTTTTAGTGCCATCATGAGACCCTCCATCACTCCACCTTATTGCCTCATCTGGCCCAGATGTTGCTGTGGTCTCTTCATCCTCACTGAGCCCAGAGTCAGCGAGTCACTCCTTGGTAACATCTCCGGCAAGTCAACAAACGAGGTAGTAAGCTTTTATTATTTTTGGTTAGGGCTGTCTGACTGGAAGAGATTGGGTATGGGGAGGGAGAGCTTCATTTCGATAGGAGTGGGGAGTTATTATACTAAGTGTTTTTAATGGGAAAAGCATAAGGGTATAAGAAGTTGGTAGCACGCCACGTTACTACGGGTAACGCTTAACGCGTAACAGACGGCGCAAGATACGTGTCTAATACAGGGGAGCCCATTGGGGACATTGGTGTATCACCACCTCTGTAAAGGCACGTCTCTCTGGGACGTGATCTGTGTGAGACGGGTCCAGAGAACACTGCAAACCTGCTCTATCTCTTCCATCTCAGACAGGATCGAATTTAGAAGAATCAGGAATTAAGTTATTAGTCAAACAAAATAAAAATAGATACAGGGCTGTTTGCCAGAGATGCACCTGGAATGATCCTGAGGAAAATTAAAAAACGGACCCTAATTGGCATGGACCAGTATATGTGACTTTTTCTTACAAGTGTCCTTTGCAGTTTCATCACCCAGAAGCCATGGCTGTGTTGGTTAAAGATCGCCGCCTCTATCTCTGCTGGTATAACTTCAGGTGAGTATGAACCTTGACTAAAATATGGCTGAACAATTGAGTAACATGATCAGTAACTTCATAAGTCTGGATTGTAAAGTTAAACAGCAACTTGAATGGTTACAAACAAAGAGAACCAGAAAAAAAATTATTTCTAGGTGAAAGAAAAATCCTAGAAGTAACTGAGGGATGGTATATTCTGATTGCCAAAATGTAAAGGGCTTGAGGTTGTTTTTGGAAAAGTAAAAAACGGCAAGATGTGTGAGCGCCAGTCTTATCTGCCCCCTCCTCTCACGCCTCTTCTCAGACTGTCCAAGCAGCTGCTGATAGAGGCACTGACACACAGACTGAGAATCAGACTTAGGGATACAATTTGATACCCAAATGTTTTTGAAAAACCATAAAGAGCTATGGATTGCAAGCCATTGTGTTTTATTGGATCACAAACTCTGTTCAAAGACTGTCAAAGTTGACACTTTAAGCACAGACCCAGAGACTGAGAACCAGACTGAAAGTAGAGAAGATAGGTTGCTGAAGCAGATGACAGAGAGTGTTTTAACTATGGTCAGCAGGGCCATTTTGCCCGTAACTGTAACCTCTCACATATAATGTGTAGGGGAAAAAAAGCCACCAGACTAACATTCTGTAAACAAACCAAAGTAAAAAGAAACAGAAGTGACTTATACTCTAAGAAGTTTGAATAATAACAAATTGAAGTCTTAAGAAGGAAAATCTATAATAATTTTAATACAGGTTGATATAAATTACAGACAATGACTGCAAAACACATGAGAGCCAAGAAAATAAATAGTGATGTAGAAGGGTTTAAATGACAAACTTAAGAGAAAGTTGTTCCTGTTCCTCTATTGAAAATTCTGTTTAGTTGACTGAATGTTGGTAAAAACACTGTAGGAGGATTGGTGTTAAAATGTTGAAAACCCCAGAAACTGATGTTTTGGTTTCAAAAGATAAGCTCATGCTGAGCTGTAATAAAACTATTCGCTTATCTGAATCTGGCCCACCATGTCATTTCTGGTGCGGTGGCTAAAATTGGAAGAGTAACTCAGAGTCAATTTTGATGTTGAATTTTAAATTTATTGTATGGGCAAAAGACAAAAATGACAACTATGGTTATTTGAAAACATCATCATTTCTGGCAAAGGATAGAGTTAAAAGGATAATGTCTGATGTTTATTGGAAAACAAATGTAATCTCTAGCCAAGTCTTATGCTGTGCTAGAGTGAGAAGTTAAAAGTTTATGAAAATGCAGTACCAGTCCTGAATGCCTAGGAGTCTCTCTCTCTCTTTCGAAACGAGCTCAAAGCTGATATCTGAGCCTGTGATAAGATATTGATAAGTAAAAGCACAGGGCATCACTTAAAAATATTAAGATGTGTTTTAGTGGTTAAAGAGGTATAAGATGATTTTACACACAGACTTTAAATGAAAGATTTTGTTAATTAATGTTTTACTTATGACCAGTAACTTCGGTGTCTGATCTTAGCCTCCACCATGTACAGAAAATGGCTTTGTTCATAGAGATAGTCAAACTCTAAATTCAATGGACCGTTGTTATGGCTAAATTCACTGAGTGTAATCCACGCACTGTTAGATTGCGTCTTTGAAGAGGTATGATGGATTATAGTGATTAAGTTGTGTTATAATTAACCTGTCTCCATGTTTTTACTAATTTGAAAGCAGACCAGATGGCTCTGGTGACTCTTGAATGCACTCCAAAAAAGGGTCCAGAAAATATTGGATCCTGTTGAGGGTCAAAGATCTCAAGCGAAGACCAAGTGGGCACAAGGTGGTTTTCCCGAAGAAGGGTAAGACTTCCTATGGCCTGACAGGAGCATCCCAATCCAGGGAGATCAGGATAAGTCACTTGGGGACCTGAGAACTGTGACAGGCCGTGTGCGTTCGTTCGTGTGTGCTGCACGCATGCTCAGTATCATCAGCTTCTGCTCGCTGACGTGCTCATCATAATCAGTTCTCTCTTACAGTAGGTTAAGTCAGTGTATTGTTGGAGTAACTGAATAACTCTGGGATGTTGGTTTATTTCAAGTCAGAGATACAGTCAGACAGGTCAAAAAGTGAGTAACTTTATAAATGTGTGGATTAGTGCTGCGAACTGTTTTGAACAATTCAGTCCGATTTGGTGAACTGGTTCGACCGGTTCACTAAAAACAACCGGTGCAAAAGAACGATTCGTTCGCGAACCGGACATCACTACTTCAGCAGGCTTAATTCAGAGACATGATGGCTTTAAGAGGAGGACAGCTTTTGAAGTTTAAAGAGAAGGTCTGGATGACAAAGGTATTTAAACTAAAGATAACTTGAAACAATTTCATAGTGTAACTTATTGAAGAAGACAATTATCTGAGAGAGAGAGAGACTGCTTGTGGATGCAGGGATGGTATACTGTGGCCGTTTGTTATCGCTCTGCTAAAGCTGAAACAAAACGAATAAATGATATCAGAACCATAACAACCCAGCTGACTTTATAAAAACAGATAAATAATGACATGATCTGAAATTGGTTTCCCCCCCCCCCTGTGGTCTGGACTGTGTGGATGAGGCTCATTGTGTCTCCAGAGACGCTGTAGAAGGACATAGTTCCTGCTCTGTGATCCACATACACTCCTATTCTCCTGCTGATGGACTTTACATGGAGTTTAATCACTATGTCATTGTGTATGAATGAGTAACTGGAAGAAGAGCAGGACAAACTCCAGGACTGATCATTACGTCCAAACACACACTTTTTGCTCCGTCCCTTCCTGCTGATGCTCTTAAATGACACTGATATATCCACAACACCACTCCACTCAATCTCCCAGTAACAGCATCCACACACACTCTCTCTACAGCTACACAACACCTGACACACATCATCAAATCTGTCAGGATGATCAGGATAAGGCTGGACTGTGTAAGTGTGTGTAATCACTCTGTTGCTCTCGGACAGACGGAGGCGTTTATTCACTGTATTCAGATCCAGAGTGGACTGATTGATATCTGATGAAGAGAGAACACATCACAATTAAGCAGAGGTGGGACAAATCATTGTTATGCAAGTCACAAGTAAGTCTCAAGTCTTTACCCTCGAGTCCCGAGTCAAGTCGAGTCAAAGATGAGGCAAGTCCCGAGTCGAGTCAAGTCAAAGCCAACAAGTCTCAAGTCGAGTCCAAAGTCCTACCTTTTTAGTTTCGAGTCATTTCGAGTCCTCTTACCACAGAAATAAAATGTATACAAATCATGTATATCTGTAAGATTTGTATTTATTTAAACATCTTTTTATACAATGACATTATTTAAATACAGTAAAAAAACTAAAAATTAAGTGTAGGCCTATAGTAGGCTGTTATGTATCCTGATTGACTTTATGATTAGTTAAATCTGTTTTGCACATGCATTGCCATAGAGTTAACCATTCCAGACAGTACCGGACAGCCTCTGTCTCGTTCACTTCACGTCTGTGGGTGTTATGCACAGCTCGGTGTGGCCCAGGCATGGCGCCAGGATTCCAGTTTTGGATGGGCCAGACCAAATGTGGGTGGGCCTTAAATTAAAAATGTTATTTAAAAAAAAAAATGTATCAAATCACTGTTTAACCTAATAAAAAAATATTGACTAATACCTATCCGTGATTGCTCTCCATGGTTCTGACTACAGAAGAGTGCTTTGGAATCTCCATTACGCATGAAACGCATCATACCTGGGCTGCTCTCGATAACATTGTCTCTTAGCGCTATGAAGACTCTTAGGGTATAACTTAACTACAGGTATACTACCACTAAAGGTATATCATTGCTAGGCGTCTTCAGGGCTGTCATCCACTCGCGAGGCATAGGCGCTGAAAGGCAGAGGCGCTGGCGCTGTTTTTGGTAAAACATGATTTTGACGACTTCATTAAGTTTTGTTTTATAGAAAACTCTTTTTAAAAGATATTCGTTTTGTATAAATTGTATCCTCATTTTGATCAATGTTTTATCAATCAATTGCCCGTATTTAATAAATAAGAAGCAAATATATAGCAGACAATGTCATAACCTTAGTGTAATTGACAGAATTACTAAAAAACATTTTGCTACCTAAAAGTTAAAGATTTTTGTGTCATGCATGCATGCATGTCTATTTCCCTCATATTAAATATAAAATATGTGGACTGATATTTTTCCAGTGTCTGGACTCCTTTATTAATGGAGTATATAAACAGACGTTTCAATAAATTGGTATTAAATGCATTTTCTGAGAATTTATATTTAAAGTTTTTACTGCAAATGTCCAAATGCGCTCTTTGGTCCATCGTGCTTGAGCTGTATGCAATATAATTTTATGACATAAAATTTTGAAATGTAGGTTTAAATCAAACAATTTTAATTCAGATTCTATATATATATATATATATATATATATATATATATATATATATATATATATATATATATATATAAAAAAAAAAAAAAAAAAACAGCTGGCTGACCCCCGTTCCAAAGTCTATGCACTCATGTACAGCAAGGGAGATGTGCGTGTGATACAGTAAATATGCAGCAGCTAGTAAGTTGCGGTACATCCGATAAGGTGCTTATCATTCGTTCAAAACTTACCTTTCTTCGTGCAAATTCGGGTAGCCTATTGAACAAAGTTGACGTTGTGGCAGCTCCGCCTGTAATCTTCGACCGCATGTTTTGCAAATTACAACTCGTTTTTCTCGACTACCTCGTAATTTTTATAGCCAAACGAAACTATCTTTGGTATAATTTTGCCAACTGGCACGTTGTTGTTTGTTGAGCTTACAGTGATTGGATGTCGCAGGCAGCGCATGCTCTCTGCATGCATAAGTGGTGCACAATTTTTTCACAGATGCAGATTTCTGAGAGCGGCGCGGCCGTGTGAATTTCCCCAGGTTTTCATGGGAAGTAGCAAGTCCTCTCGAGTCAAAAGGTGCAAGTCCAAGTGAAGTCACGAGTCATTGATGTTAAAGTCCAAGTCGAGGTGCAAGTCTTTGTACATTTTGTCGAGTCGAGACTGAAGTCATCAAATTCATGACTCGAGTCTGACTCGAGTCCACAACTCTGCAATTAAGAGTTATGAATGTGTACGATCTTTTAATGTAGATGAACTCTTCATGTTCAATATATAAGCAGTGTCTCACTACAGTTTGTCAGATATCATGTGCAAATCCTCATTTACATGGTCAACTATAAAACTGTCATGTGGTCTTACTCCTTCTCCAGGAAAAACATGAACACACTCAGGAGTTTTTCTGCTGGTTTTCTCAGTGACTTACATTGTAGAAAGTCGTTCCTGGTCTTGGGAACAATGTTGGTGAAAGTGACTGGACAAAAACAGAAATGAAGAGTGTGATTATCATGTCAAGAGAATATGATCCCCTGCATCCGTTCCTAAGACATTTCTAATATGATTTCTACATGATATGAGATGAGATGATGGAGGATGCAGATGAACCTCAGGACTTAACCTCTGTCAGAGATCTTCTTCAGCTCCTCTTTGCAGAGATCCTCCAGTTTGTCTCTCAGCTGACGGACAGATTCTCTCACGCCATCAAAACAGGAGCAAGAGCTGAAGGGATTGTCATTGATGTCTGTAGATTCAGGAGGAGCTGAGAGAGACTGGAAACTCTACAGGAAACAGAAATCAAAGCTCCTCACCTCCACACTTCAGCCAATAACCTGCACTACTGTCAGATTTGATCTTTAGTAACTCTCCTCAATCCAGCACTTTCACAGCATCAGCTTCAGTCTTCTTTAAACAGTTGCTGTGCTGTCTGAAAGCTCAATGTATCTTGTAAAAGATTTCCAGAGCTGAACTGTATTTGTAGGTGTCTCTCTCAGAAGCTGATCAGATGAGAGTCTGACTGATGATTATATAATAACCCAACACACAGATCAACCCTTCAGTCAACGGCTCATTCTGCTCTCATGAAATGTTTCTCTGTGAGTCTCTTGTTCTTCTAGATCTCTGTTACCTGCAAGGAAATGGACGTGGTCCTGTGTGTGTGAAAGCTGCTCCAGCTCAGCGTCTCTCCTCCTCAGGTCATTGATCTCCTGCTCCAGTCGCTCCAGTCATCCTTCAGCTCGACTCACTGCAGTCTTTTCCTGATCTCTGATCCGCTGTGTGGCCTCAGAGCGGCTTCTCTCAATGGAGCGGATGAGCTCAGTGAAGATCCTCTCACTGTCCTCCACTGCTGTCTGGGCCGAGCGCTGTTAGGACACACATCACAATCACACAGTGGCTTCAGTGAGTCCTGAGTTCTTCTCCAGACTCACCTTATGAGCCTTCACAGCCTCTCTCAGCTGCTGAAGATCTTTCTCTCTCTGCTGGATCCTCTGCTGGAACGACCTTCAGCTGCTTCTGCATCACAAACCAATGACAGCAAAAACATCACACAAATTACCTAGTTTACAGATATGAATCCAGTATCAGTGAAGTGGTGAGACTAAGATCTTGCATGGTAAGATTATAGGTTCATTCATAAGTGCCACCTTTATTTCATCAATGCCTAGGTTTGTATGGATAGTTCAACCAGAAATTTTAATTCTTTAATTGTTTAATCATCTTCATGTCTTTCCAAAAATGTATGATTTTGTCTTACATAACAAAAAATAGGATATTCTGAAGAATGTCTCTATTTCTAGAGCCCAAATCAAATATGGTGACACGCCAATAACATCAAACCTCACTGGATCATGTATGTCACATGACTAAACATAATACCATATTTAATTTTTCTTATCACTTTAAAAGACTTCTTCTGAAGTGAAGACCCCATCTTAGCATCCCTCTACCTCCCCATCAGTGTTTATGGTAAAGCGTGTTCAATTTCCAACACACTCTAAGCAGTAGACCAATCACAACAGACTGGGGCCGGCTGACCATTCAGAGCAGGCTGTGATTTTCAGAAGGCAGGTTATAAAGTAACTAAAACAGTAATCAGAGGGTGAAAACAGACATTAAATGATGTAAATGTATCTAGTAGACTACATAAACAAAATTATACGCCTGTAAATGAGCATAATGGGACCTGTTTAAGTTCATACCTGTTTCTCTGTCCTCTGTGCTGCAGCTGATACAGTGTCGTGGTTTTTATGTTAATCCATCATACACAGCACACATATAAACTTCTGATCATTGCGGCAGAAAACCTCAAGGAGCTTGTCATGTTTCTGGCAGATCATCTCCTGCAGTTGTCCAGTGGCATCTGTCACTTTGTGTCTCTTTACTTTAAAGAAACTCTCATGTTGTTCAAGGTGACTCTGACAGTTAGAGTTCAGACACTCCAGACAGGACTTGACGGCTTTGTGTTTTCTTCCAGTACAGGCATCACACTGCACATCTCCGGCTCCAGCATAACAGTCATCAGGAAGTTTACGCTTCTTCAGTTTCTCCATCACTTCAGCCAGAATGGTGTTTTTAGCTAAAGTAGGTCTTTGACTAAAGGTCTGTCTGCACTGAGGGCAGCTGTAGACTCACCTGATCCTCCTGATCCCAGTGGCCTGTAATACAGATCTTCAACTGTGTCCACAAGAAGTGGTCACTGGATCCTTCAGGAGATCCAGACACACTGGGCACTTGAACTCATCCTGAGAAATTCTCTTCTGCCATTTTACTAGATGAATACAGAGACACAAACACACAAAAGCTCAACTACACTTACATTTCTCTTTCTCTGAACTTCCTGGTTCTGTGTTTGACTGACTGTAGAAAACAGGTTTCTCTGCATGTCTAAAGAACACAGATAACAAAATGTCCACTAGATGTCAGCCTCAAACAGACACTCAGAAAATATATGTAATAGAGAAGCAGAAATGCCCTACCTGAGCTGTGGGCTCAGAGATGCATAAACTCTACAGGTCCAGAGGAGAATCAAACGTAATCAATTAAACTAAAGGGAGGAGCAACTTCATTCAAAGCTGTACAAAATGGCAAAGCCAATAACTGGTGTGTGTTGTGCTATTTGTCAAAGTTTGCCAGGATGGAGCTTTTGAAAGGTGTGCTAGTGGTTGTTCTGGTTGTTGCATTTGATCTGCCTGATACTTGGGGTTTGAGATACAGTCAAAGTCCAAGAAGTGTGCCAAAGTCAGATCAAGCTTCCAGAAGTCCAGCCCTTTCACCTCCAGGGATCTGGAACCCTTTGCAACCCTCTCAGTTTCAGAATCCTTCGGGTCCTGCCCAGAGGCCTTGCACAGGATTTTGGCCTTCAGGAGAAGCAGCTGTTGCAGGGTCCAGTGATTTTGGAGTGGAGGTATCCTGTCGCTCCCAGGTGCAGAGCGAGTTGGCGGTGGACTTGTTGAGGCAACCCGTGACTCCCAGCAGTGTGGCGGTTCAATGCGGAGAGGACCGTGTTCTTGTAGATCCAGCAGGACTTGTTTAGCAATGGTCAGTTGATCGAGCCAGCTGGTCTTTCTTTAGGTGGATGTCCTGTTGTTGGTCTGGACTCTGCCCTAGGTGCTCATCTTTGAGTATGAATTACAGAACTGCAACAGCGTGCAGATGGTAAGAACTCCTAAATCTAAATGGGTTGTATCAGAGGGTAGCTGATTTCGCCAATTAAAAGCAAATACGCATGTTCAGTCCTCACTGCTGCATCTTTCGCATACTAGCCTTTAGGTATTTGAAAATAGAATTACCCGGATGGTCTATTTTGGTCAGGATTTAAGTATCCTGTGCTCTTAAATTGTTTTACAAATAACTCTTGGCTGTTTGTATGACGCCATGAGTAGTTTTGTGTTCTACTATCACAGAAGTAAATGATACTATTTCAGAACTGTTGTTTTGATTTAGACTGTTTTAAATCAGGATCTAATGGTTATTTCTGAGATTCTGTTTGACACCTTTCAGGGTTTTGATGATATCCTGTCTTGTCAAACCTTAAACCTAAAGTGCAGATTGATGCACACGCTAATTGATATTGCCCACAACCCATTGTGAGCTGGATGAGAATTCGATTAGAACTACTTTTGATTATTAACTTGTCATCCACATTTTCATCATTGTGATTTTTGTAATATGTTTGGCCATTTACTTTAAATCCATTACTTTATTTAAACAGCAAACACACGAGGAGACTCTGCATTAAAGACCCATGACTGGCAGCTTAATGTGCTACTACATTTCTCTGATACAGTAGGAAACTCATTTGAATGTGGAGGATTTTAACTTTGACGATTGTTTGAACTGCTTTGTCAGTGACGGATGTAACTGCGACAGTCAAAGATGTTAAAGTAGTATTTTGAAATCTTGTGTACTGTTACACACTCAAAAGTGTGTACTTTTTCTTCACAAATGAGAACATACTAGGTCAAAATATTGACTGTCAAATGGAAAGATCTATGCTTTTAGGTATCATTCCACTATTACACAATGTATTCTCCATTCATTGCAATGAGTGCATTATATTTGGGATGGCCCTGTTGGTAACACAATCTTACAGATGAATGAGGATGAGCTTGTCTACACCTTCTCTCTTACCTACACCCTGAGGCTCTTGCAGGTACTCCGACTTCAACCAATAGTGCAATTGTTGGTGTACAATGCCATTATCAAAGGTGCTGTGACTTTGTCTGGTTTGTGCATCTGGGAGACCATTTAATGGGCACTTTCATGAACCACAGGCTTCAAAATGTAAGCAGTGATGCTTTGAGGCCAACATGGGTCCTTATGCCTCAACGGAGGCTGGTGAAGAAGTTCTGTTCTCCTGAAGCTCATGATCGGTAGGTGCAGGTTTTAATAAAATAAGTTTAACCTGTGCCTAACTGTGCCTCTCTTTCTTTGTAGATGATTGGTCCTATCAGAGGCCTTCCTACTCCTATTTCCTGGGTGGTGCATTAACATTGAGGCATCTGAAGCAGTACAATCATGTGCCTCTGCGTGTTTGTGGACAGCTGTGTGGCCACTCAAGTGCCTGATGTGAACTCTCTTCCAAGATACTCCTGATTGAGAACTATAGGGACATGGCTTGATGCTATAGGACCATTTTTAGTTGTTTTATTTTTTTAATCCCTGTCATTGAGAATCACGGAAGGTCTAGTTTAATCCTAGAGTTGACATTCATGAGTTGCTTTGTGGTGACCATCATAAGGTGCTTTGGATGCCAAGGCTACAGCTTCCAGCTCCGCTGTGCCTGGTCCCAGGTGGACAAGATCCAGTTCCAGCTGAGGCATTCATGTTCGAGGAGAGCTCCAGTCCTTCTGTATGTATAATGAGTTAATTCAACTTCTCTCCAATCGGCTTTGGCTTTCTGACTTGTCTGTCATCCCTTGCAGATCTACAAACATGTGTTCTGAAGGCAACTATTGCTTCACCCAGTGATGCCAGCAAATCCTGTTCCTTTGAATGGGTATGTTGCACTTAATTGTTTTCTTTGGTCTTTGCTCCTGTTAAAAGTGCTTTGTCTTGTTGCAGGTTTGCTGCTGATGGAAACGACCAACTTTGTGGTTGCTGTGACTCACATGTGGTCCTGATGGTGGAATTGCTGCTGCTCCCCATGGAGGTTGGTAGCTCTTGCTTTAAGGTTGCTTTTGACATTTGTGCTCTAACGTGCTCTTTTTCTTCTAGGCGTTCAGTAAAAGGCCACACTTGGTCCTGTAGTGGTTCAAGGGCAAAAGAAAGTTTCAACAAAATGCCATCAATTGCTTGTATCTGACTTGTCACTTCATGTGTTTTAACTGCTGCATGGAAAGTGCCTTATTGTTGGCGCTGATTAGTCATACTGTACCCATTTAGTCTTCAACCTATGCTTGCATGCGATTTGCAAAGGTACAGACGTTGGTACGTTGTAACTGTGTGGCACTATTAGACCTAGTCTACTTTAATTCTATAGAGGAGTACTGTTCAGAAGTTACACTAATTTGAATTCACAACAGCATAGTTAAAAACCATATTTTTAGTTATTAAATGGCATGTTATTTGAAAGTGAATTTATATTGAGTTTGTCTCTACCTTTTTAAGCTGTTATGTTTCCTCAATGTTTATGGGGCAGGTTATATTTCAATCTTTGGGGTAAATCAAGAACTGTACACTGACTTAATCAACCCAACATAATTATACTAGATATGGGGAAAATACCCTGAACCAAGTGGATTTACACAGAGTCAAAAGCATTAGGTTGTTCTCACTCTTGAAGATGTCACTTTACATTACAATGTGTTAAAGCATCTCCATGATACTGATTGGCAAGCAAATCATTCCAAAAGAACTCTGCAGAAAAACTGTCCTGAAGCACTGCTGATGTAGTTGCTGGACTACTAATATTCTTGTGTTTCAAAGTGTGTGTAGTATTGTTCAAAATAGCAGTACAATGTGACTAACCAGAATAATCAAGGTTTTTAGTATATTTTATTGCTGTGGCAAACAAGTTACCAGTAGGTTCAGTAGATTCAGAAAACAAACAAGACTGTGCATTCATGATATGCATGTTTAAGACTGCAATTGGGGTATGAGAAAGGTGTGTCAAAAAAATAGCAGTGTTCACTTTGACTGTACAAACTCAACTATTTTGTACATGGGGATTTTAATCCTGTGAATCACTAAACTAATATTTAGTTGTATGACCACAGTTTTTAAAACTGCTTGACATCTGTGTGGCATGGAGTCAACCAACTTGTGGCATCTCAGCTGTTATTCCACTCCATGATTCTTAACAAAATTCCACAATTCATTCGCATTTCTTGGTTTTGCTTCAGAACAGAATTTTGATATCACCCCACAAGTTCTCAATTGATTGCTTGAGATTGGGCTGACCCATAACATTAATTTTGTTGGTTTAACCAAGACTTTGCCTGTTTACTAGTGTGTTTTGGGTCATTGTCTTGTGAAACAACCATTTCAAGGGCATGTCCTCTTCAGCATAGGAACATGACCTCTTCAAGCTTTTAACATATGCAAACTGATCCATGATCCCTGGTATGCAAAAGGCCAACACCATAGTAGGAGAAACATGCCCATATCATGATGCTTGCACCTCCATGCTTCACTGTCTTCACTGTGTGACTGTGGCTTGAATTCAGAGTTTGGGGTCGTCTCACAAACTGCAGGCCCTGGACCCAAAAGAACAATTTTACTCTCATGGTCCACAAAATGTTCCCAACTCTTTAGGCCAGTTGATGTGTTCTTTGGCAAATTGTAACCTCTGCATGCCTTTTTTAACAGAGGACTTATGATTCTTGAAATAGATTAGCTTCACACAGACGTTCTCTAACTGTCACAGTACTTTTACAGGTAACTCCAGACTGTCTTTGATCATCCTGGAGGTGATCATTGGCTGAGCTTTGCCATTCTGGTTATTCTTCTATCCATTTTGATGGTTGTCTTCCGTTTTCTTCCAGCCTCTGGTTTTTCTCCATTTTAAGGCATTGAGATCATTTTAGCTGAACAGCCTATCATTTGCACCTTTATAGGTTTTCTCTCCAATCAACTTTTTAATCAAAGTACGCTGTTCTTCTGAACAATGTCTTGAACGACCCATTTTCTCAGCTTTCAAATGCATGTTCAACAAGTGTTGGCTTCATCTAAATAGGCCACCTGATTCACACCTGTTTCTTCACAAAATTGATGACCTCAGTGATTGAATGCCACACTGCTATTTTGAACACACTTTCAACTAATTCAACTGCCCAATTGCAGAAGAGCATATCGAATGCTGGGTCTCATTTGTTTTCTGAGAATCTACTGAACCTACTGGTGTTTGTACGTAGCAATAAAAAAATACTAAAACTATTATTCTGCTTAGTCACATTGTACTGCTTTTTATTTTGAAAATACTGTACCCATTAATTAATGCAACTGCCACTCAGAACATGATATTTCATTAACAGAGTTTGTGAAACGGAACATCACGCTATAACTTGTGCATACTTGGTACATGCACACAAAGGGGGAAGGTTGTTCAAAAGCCCAACACTTTGAGTTGCATATAATACACAAATCGCACTACATGTGTACTGATCATTTATCACAATATTCTACAGTGTGTAATGATATTTTTATAACTTTGTATTAACTTTCACCAAAGTTTTTCACATTGAGCAGTGTTTGATTTCGAGCAATTTCAATTTGCCGTTGAGCTACACAAACGAGTATGAAATTGGAGACACAAAACTGAGCAAAATCTGAAAATACATATTTGGCCACTCTGATTAAAGACCTTAACGATTTTAATTATAGTTTTTTAACCATGGCTGTTCTGGCCTGAAGACATATACATGCCAATATTCAGTTAATCATGTACCACCTGTCAACAGGAAAGGCAATTTTACACTTTACTCATCAAGATTTTACTAGAACATCATGTCTGGTCAGTCTAATCAAAGCCTTGGTGATGTTTAATTTGAAGATCTTGAGTTTTGGCTGAAGCGTCCGCGGTGGCCTGACAGCCTGATCTTTCGCCATGAAACAGAAGCTGTTGTAAGTCAGTCATACAATGTCCAATCTGCTAAACTTCAGTTGATAAGAGTCCTGTCTTGAAGACATCTACACAGCAATATTCAATTATAGTCAAATAAACACTGTTAGTAGAAGGAAGCCAGCAGATATCACCCTGTAGCCCAAGAACCCCTGAAGCTAAGCAGGGCTGAGCCTGGTCAGTACCTGGATGGGAGACCTCCTGAAACACTGCTGGAAGAGAAAGTGAGCCCAGCAATGCACTCTGTGGTCTGTTCTAACACTCCAGATAGTGATGGGATACTATACTGTAGAAGCACTGTCTTCAGATGAGATGTTAAACTGAGGTCCTGACTCTACCCTTCAGCAAAAGAGTCAGTGTAACCCCATTTTGGCCAAATTTGCCCATTAGCCATCACACTTCAAAAGGCCCCAGATGCAACAGCTCTTTAATTGATGCTTGGTCATTTGTGTTGTTAGGTTTTGAACCTGTATTTTGTGCCAAAGCAAACTGTTTAGCTCAGACTGTGAAACCCATTAAGTATTGAAAATGTGACAGCACTTGCATACGTTGCCTTGTTGGTCAGATTGCTTCTATTCTCATTTTGGATGAAAGCATCTGCTATGATTAAATATAATTGTATTAAGAAATTGGTCCTAGCAATTGTAAAAATAAAAGGCATAAAGCAATGCTATTCTGATGCTTTTGATAATTTCTCATTTGAATTTGCAGAGCATCATGTCTGCCAGTTGCAATCAATTACTGTTGAAAGGATACAGCTATATTCTGTCTGACAGATGCCACCATGTCAAGTGTAATGCACGCTTTCAAATAGCATTACCAACCCAAAAAGATGCTTGAATATCAACACAAGCACTTATGCTAGTACAGCCATAAACCAACAAGTAGACACCAAACCAGATAAAATGGATACAGTTGAAAGAAGTTTATTAAAACTACTAAAGTCACACAACCAGGTTAACTTCTCCACTAGACACCACAGTTTGTTCACTAGAGATGGTCTTGACATTAGCGTCTCTTCCTGGAAAAGAAATGGTAGAATTGTGAGTGGCATTTAAAAATCAAGTTCTCATGGTTCCTGAAGTTGGTTTACAAGCACACGTTTCCTAGAGCAACTTTGCTGACAGGAGCCAGAAGAGGCACACTGCTGTACTACAGTGGATGAAGAGCTAACAGAAGGGGAAAGGGTTAAGCCACAGAAATATCAAAAATGTATTAAGGATTCAGGTAAGGCTGCAGAGCATCTTTCCTGTAGAGGAGCCAGTGATGCTGGATCCACAAATGTGAACATCTTCACAGCAAAGCGCTTGTAGTGGGTTGGGAACTGAACACCAGAAGATCCAGCCACTGGAACCAGTGTGGTCAGGTAACGGTCATCCTGGTAAGGGCATCTGAAAGGCAAAGAGGCAGTGACATGCCACAGCACATTAGATGGAAAAGACTGGCCTTACTCACCCATCGACCAGAAGGTCACAGTAGACTGAGTGGACTAGTTGATGTCACCCAGCAACGTCCCAGCATTAGGACAATGTTGGGGTCGGTCCTTCCAAAATGCGCACCTCAACATACACAGGCTCGCAGGACTTTTGTTAATGGATAATCAGCGGCCGTAGTAGGATGTACGCCTCATCCTGAGGAAGACAGGCATTTAACCATAAACTGCTGCAATCTGAGTTTTAGAAAATACTTATGCACACTTGGGATAGACAATTACCTTCTGCACAGCCTTTGGTGACATTGACCATTTGGTCTAAGCCCACTCTGAGGGGTCCAGGAGCAGCTACTGGTGGAGGTGCAGGAACAGTGTTGACTCCACAACCAGAGCTTCCAGAAGTAGCAGAGTACCTACACTGAAGAGAAGCCTGGAAAACAACAGTGATCTTGAGCATAATTGTTAATCCTTTAGAAATGCTACAAACGAAAACCACCTACTAAAATGGCTGTCCCTTTGTGATGGAACCAAGTGGTCCAACACCCACTTCATACGAGGAGGTCATTCTGTATACACCATATCCACTGTCCTCCTGCAAATAGTAACTGTTGACATCCAGTCCATTCCAAGGCATGCAGAACAGAACCACATGCAGCTACTTACATCATGCTTGTGCCACAAGCAGTGACAGAACTGTATAGCAAAGGAAGGTGTGGATCCCACAGGACTGCAAGGTGGGTCATTTCCACAGGAGACTGACTGAATCAAGGCTCAAGGAGGTAGTGTAACATCTTTAGCCACCACTACCACAAACTGACCATCTCAATACACTGGACAGTCACTGGAACAAGGTACAAGAGCATCTTATTGCTGAGGAGCAGTTTAACATGAACACCTTTACACTGACTCACTTTACCTGCCTTCCACAAAAACACTGTTGTCCGAGCAGCAGGAGAGCTCCACACTCAGCACCACTGATACCAGGTGGGCCACATTGATCTGCTCATAATCAGCTACAGCACATTTGTCAAGGGTTCCCTGTTTAGGCAAAACTGCTGAGGATACTGTGACTAGGTTGCTGCTGAACCTGCTGAGGATACTGACTAGCTTGCTGTTGAACCAGCTGAGGATACTGTTGACTAGCTTGCTTTTGAACCTCCTGAGGAAACTGTTGACTAGCTTGTTGCTGAACTATGAGGAAACTGTTGACTAGCTTGCTGTTGAACGCAAGAAACTGTGACTAGCTTGTTTAACCAGCTGAAAACTGTACAGCTTGCTGTTTCACCAGCTGAGGAAACTAGCTTGCGAACCGCAGAGGAAACTGTTGACTAGCTTGCTTTTTAACCAGCTGAGGAAACTGTTGACTAGCTTGCTGTTGAACCTGCAGAGGAAACTGTTGACTAGCTTGCTTTTTAACCAGCTGAGGAAACTGTTGACTAGCTTGCTGTTTCACCAGCTGAGGAAACTTGACTAGCTTGCTGTTGAACCTGCAGAGGAAACTGTTGACTAGCTTGCTGTTTAACCAGCTGAGGAAACTGTTGACTAGCTTGCTGTTGAACTTGCTGTGGAAACTGTTGATTAGCTTGCTTTTTAAGCAGCTGAGGAAACTGTTGACTAGCTTGCTCACCAGCTGAGGAAACTGTTGACTAGCTTGCTGTTGAACCTGCAGCAGAGGAAACTGTTGACTAGCTTGCTGTTTCACCAGCTGAGGAAACTGTTGACTAGCTTGCTGTTGAACCTGCAGAGGAAACTGTTGACTAGCTTGCTTTTTAACCAGCTGAGGAAACTGTTGAGTAGCTTGCTGTTTCACCAGCTGAGGAAACTGTTGAGTAGCTTGCTGTTTCACCAGCTGAGGAAACTGTTGACTAGCTTGCTGTTTCACCATCTGAGGAAACTGTTGACTAGCTTGCTGTTTCACCATCTGAGGAAACTGTTGACTAACTTGCTGTTTCCAAGCTGAGGAAACTGTTGACTCTTGGTTTCAGCTGAGGAAACTGTTGACTAACTTGCTGTTTCACATGCTGAGGAAACTGTTGACTAGCTTGCTGTTTAATGAGCTGAGGAAACTGTTGACTAGCTTGCTGTTTAACCAGCTGAGGAAACGTTGACTAACTGCGGTTTCACCAGCTGAGGAAGCCGCTGACTAGCCTGCTTGAACCTGCTGAGGAAACTGTTGACTAGCCTGCTGCTGAGGAAACTGTTGACTAGCCTGCTGTTGAACCTGCTGAGGAAACTGTTGACTAGCTTGTTGAACCCGCTGGTCAGTTTGCTGTAACATCAGAGCTTGAGGATTCTGGGGCAGATTACTCCACTGTGGAACAGCATGACAGAAAGCACAAAACCACACACAGTGCCAGAGCTGACCGCACCCAACTTCCTGCCATTGTTCAACAGCTAGTCACACTGCTGAGATGCTGCCCTTAGGTTTTTTGTATTCTACAGAAGTTGGCTAATTAACGATTATCCCTCCTCTTCATTAAGAGTCATGAATCTCCAGACTTGCCCAAATGGGAGCTATGCCATTACTGGTTCTCAAAATTATAGCATGTGATGTTTCTTGATTTTAGTTAGTCAGATTTGTCATATTGTAGATAATTAAAAAGGTTCATGCTCAGGTTTTCTACTGGAGCTTGCCCAAAGTACTTTGAGTTGATGTGCATTCTGCTTTGCTTCCAGACATGCTGAAATACTTTTAAAATATCTTTATATGGCAGAAATAGTAAGAGTCGTGTAATTTCAAATTTAACTTTATGGCTGGGTTTAAAATGTTTTAACAATGGACAAGGAGGTTTATATGAACGGACTCGAGTCATACGCCTGAAACATAAGACGCAAAATATCCCTATAGTACAGGAAAAGCAGTAGGCGGCGATGAGTATGTCTGAATCCTCAGTTTTTATAAAAGAGAAAGCAATTACCTATATGACGTACTCATTCTTGCAAGATTCAGAGTATGTAAACATGTGCAAATTGACCTGTATAGTACATAAAGTTTTGTTGGTGTTTGTGTAAGTGAGAAAATAATTCATGTAATTTGAAAGATGTCATCATTGAATGTATTTTGTGCCAAAGCAATAATGAATGATTCACAGTTTAGCTCACGTAGACTGATGTTGTGATCACTGTGTGAAAAATAAGGCTGTTTAGTAAAGCGGCTATTCTGATTGGTTCTTTATTTCAAATTTGTAATCTGCTAATCCACCTTTTCACGGACGCAAACTAAAAGTGGAGGTAGAGCAGAGGCAGAGCCGAGTCAGACTATGAATAAACCCAATCACATCAAATCAATCAATCAATCAATCAATCAATCAACTTATTTATATAGCGCTTACAATGACATTGTTTCAAAGCAGCTTCACAGTGTTAAACAGGACAACATTGCAACAAATTTTGATTTGGCTAGTTTAATTTGGATAGTTTATAGAATTATATATGACCAAATTAATAAATTCTATTTGTATATTTAGTTGAGTAACTTGGATCATAATTTGAGTGTCCCAACTGAGCAAGCCAAGCCAAAGGTGACAGTGGCAAGGAACCAAAACTCCATCAGGGCATGATGGAGAAAATAAACCTTGGGAGAAACCAGACTCAGTCTGCCAGCTCCTCTGCCCTATTATTAACAGTGTATAATTATTACTCTGGCAACCTTGCAGGTCATAAATCATATTAGATAGGAATATTAGAAATTTTGGGTATCACGCAAGAGACGGGTTCATTTAGGATGGATTGGTAAGAATATGAATACTTGAAAGATCGGAGTTATTGCGCCAGACGGGTTAATTGAGGATGACGGCCTGAGGCAAATTCAGAGGAGACACTAATGGACACGGTCTCAGCAGACACTCCAGGATGAGCTGGTCATGTCCAGATGCAGGTCCACCATCCGATCCGACACGGCCTGATCCGCCGACTGCAAAACTCGGGATAAACAGAGAGACTAACATTAGTGTGGATGCTTTTTTATGATGTAACGAGTACATCAGGTGTTGAAGTGTTCTTTCGCTGACCTAGTTAATGCAGCCTAACAATCAGTCATTTGATTTGAATAAAGAAAGTTAAAATGTTCTATGTGTATGCCATAGTAAAGAGATTTTAGTCTAGATTTAAACTGACAGAGTGTGTCTGCTTAACAATGCTAGGAAGACTGTTCCAGAGTTTAGGTGCTAAATATATCATATCTGCAGTTGATTTAGATATTCTAGGTATTTTCAACTGGCCAGAGTTTAGAGACCGAAATTGATATATAATGCATTAAGAGCTCTAATATAGCTAAACCATTTATTGCTTTATAAGTAATACAAGATTTTAAAATGTATGCGATGTTTAATAGAGCCAGTGCAGTGTTGACAGAACTGACTAATATGATCGCATTTCCTGGTTCTAGTAAGAACTCGAGCTGCCACGCTTGGACCAGCTGGAGTTTATTTATTAGGCGAGCAGGCAACCACCCAGTAGAGCATTACAATAATCTAGCCTTGAGCTCATGAACGCATGTACTAATTGTTCAGCATTTTGCATTGAAAGCATGTGACGATTTAGATATATTTTTAAGATGGTAGAATGCAGTTTACAGATGCTAGAAACTTTAAACGAAAAGATTGGTATCAAAGAGCACACCCAGGTTCTCACTGATGAGACTTGAAAGAGCAGTCATCATGGTTAGACAGTTTCTGTTACTACTTGGAGCTTTTTCTGTCAATAATTAAAAATTCAGTTTTATCTGAATTGTTGCAGGAAATTACTATTCATCCAATTTTTATAATCAGCTATGCATTCGTTAATCTTGTGAATTGGTAAGTTGGGCGTGAAGAAATATAGAGCTGGGTATCATCAGCATAATGAAAACTAACGCCATGCTTCCTAATGATATCTCCCAGCAGCATATACATGAAAAGCAACGGTCCTAACACTGAGCCTTGTGGTACTCCATACTGAACTTGTGATCGTGTGACATCTTCATTTACTGCTACAAACTGATAACGGTCAGATATAAGATTTAAACCATGCCAATGCAGTTCCACTAATGCCAACATAATTTTAATCTATTAAAAGAATATTGTGATCGATAGTATCATTGCAGCTAAGATCGATACCAATAGAGAGATACAACCACGATCAGATGATAAGAGTAAATCATTTGTAACTCTAATTAGAGCAGTCTCAGTACTATGATAATGGTCTAAATCCTGGAAATCACATAATTTCTTTCTAAAGGAACATAATTGAATACATTTTCTAATATTTTTGATAGAAACGTAGATTAGATTGGTCTGTAATTGACTAATTCTTTAGGATCAAGTTGCTTTAATAAGTGGTTTAATTACAGCCAACTTAAAAGTTTTTGGTACATATCCTAATGTCTGGATGAATTAATATTATTAAGCAGAGGATCTATGACCTCTGGAAGCATCTCTTTAATAGCCTAGTCGGTATAGGGTCAAGCATACATGTTGTTGATTTTGATGATTTAACAAGTTTAGCCAATTCTTCTCCTCCTATAGCAGTGAATGAGTGTAATTTTTCCTCAGTGACACTACAATGTTCTGTCTGAAGTGATACCAGTAGACGGCTGCATGGTTATAATTTTATTCCTAATGTTATCAATCTTACTAGTAAAGAAGTTCATAAAGTCATTGCTGTGTTGTTTACAAACGTCAGAAGTTGAAGCTTTATCCTTTGTTAATTTAGCCACTGTATCGAATAAATACCTAGGGTTGTGTTTGTTTTCTAAAAGAGTTGAGAAATAAGCAGATCTAGCAGTTTTTATGGCCTTTCTGTATGCAATCATGCTCTTTCCACAAATTGTAAAACCTCCAGTTTTGTTTTCTTCCAGCTGCTATTTTTCTGGCTGCTGTTTAAGGGCCCGAGTGTGCTCGTGTACCATGGGCGTTGGATTATTTGCTTTGATCTTCTTAAGCGCGAGGAGCAACTATGTCTAAAGTGCTAGTAAAGAGAGAGTCAGTAGTTTCTGTGCAATTTTAATCCTGATTAAAAGATCTGGGATCGGTCAAATCATCTCAGTTATATTAAGAGTATACGAAGAGCGGACCCTGATCAGAATGATGTGTGTGTGCTATAATGTAAAGTTCACTGTTGTCAACACTTTACATGAACATCAGCAATGTAAATAAACAAATCTACATAAAATAACTAAACATAAGTTATCTTTATATTTGTCCATTAGTACTGTTGATAAACTGAGGAACATTAACACATCAGCAACTAGCTCAACATTTAAATGTAGTATTGAGCACATAAACACAGAGGTGATGTGAATCTTGTCTGGTGTTACAGGGACAGATGAGCGTGTGTGTGTGAGTGTGTGTGAGGATACTGACATACAGTGCGTTCGGGATTTAACCTGCATCACGGAAATAAAATAGCCTTAAGTTATAAACAGAACATCTTTATCTACACGGATGGATGGTGTTCATGAATATGGGAGAACATGTTCCATGTATTTCCTGCTTTTGCAGCCACCCTTAGTGCAAACTGGATAACCATCTTCAAGGAAAACACTGCATTTGTTTTTCGGGTACCCAAAATATTCCCATACTGCAGATTGTAACTTTTTTTGGTTGGAGGATAGAGAAGTTGTAGCCTCTGGCTCTGACATTTTCATGTCTTCTTCCGTGTTTGTTTGAATCCCGCTGCTGATGTGCTATCTGGCTTCCATGTAGTCTGAGGAGACGACGCTTTGCCTTACGTCAGCTGTGGACTCGTGAATGCGGATTCAAACAAACGCGAAGAGAATATAATGCTGATAAAGTCGTAGTTTTTGTTATTTTTGGACCCAAATGTATTGTCGATGCTTCAAAAGTCTAACTAATCCACTGATGTCACATGGACTACTGATGATGTATGAACAGATGTAGAGTGTGCTACACTTCAATGGAGGGACAGAAGGCTCTGGACTAAATCTAAAATATCTTAAACTGTGTTCCGGAGATGAACGGAGGTCTTAGGGTTTGGAACGACATTAGGCTGACTCATTAATGACAGAATTTTCATTTTTGGGTGAACTAACCTTTAAAGGGATAGGTCACTGAAAAATGAACATTTTGCATCATTTACTCACCTCATGTTTTTCCAAACCTGTATGAGTTTTTCTTTGAGCTGTTGAACAGATATCCCTTTAATGAAGTGACCTATAGGCCTCACCCAGCTTTTGGGTAAAACAAACCAACAAACAAAAACATCCCTTTGACGAGTGCAAATGCTGTTAGATTGTTGTGTTTTGTATAATGTTGTATATGTTGTATAAATATTGTTTTATATTGGATGCATCACATAGACTAGTTCTTATCCTACTGGAAAACTGGAAACAAACTATTATTTTTCCTTGTTGACCACTTCCATCTCACAACAAATGAAACATCAACATTATTATTTTGATGTATGTTGTAGTCTAAATTCTGTATTTTTATATTTTGTTTTCCAGCCTCAGAGGATCCTGAACTACATCCAGAGAGTGTTTAGCCCTGTCTTGCTGGTCCAGCCCTGTCTCAGCAGGATGCAACCCTCATACAAAAAGGCCATTCATGAATGGAGAATGTTTGTGGACTAATTACTGTTTCACACCTGTTTTATGGCTGAGGCTCTGAGATGGCTTCAGTGTTTTTGTTTTTCAGTTCCATTTGCACTTGATTTGTGCAGATTTTCCTGATTTTCAGTATTGTTCCATGCATCTGCCATAAAATAATGCAATACGCCCAAGTGGCTGCTGTTAGAGGTTTAGTGTATGTGCCAGCCAGTGTTTTTTTTTTTGTTTTTCTTCAGTAAAAGTTGGAATTAGTTTTACACTGTTCATCCTGCTGTGCTATGCCTCAATTCGTTAAGAAGAAAATGTACATTCTTGAACGGCCATACATTAAAGGGATATTTGACCCAAAATGAAAGTTCTGTCCACATTTACTCATTATGTTGTTTCAAACTTGTATGAATTTCTTTCTTCTGTTGAGTGCATAACAGTTGATGGTAGCCATTGACTGTATTTTTTTTGCTATGGAAGTCAAAAAGGCCAACTGTCTGGTGACCAACATTCTCCAAAATGTCTTATGTACTCAACAGAAGAAAGAAACTCATACAAGTTTGAAACGTCCTCATTTACTCAACTTATGTTATCACATTCATTTTAGGGTCAAATATTCTTTAATGCAGTACATTGAGCAATTGCTTTAACTTTGGACAATGTTCAATAAATGTTCATCAAAGCAGAGTATGTTTGTTTCTTTATTTAAATGTTTGTATAATGTATTATTTATTGTTTGTTTTGGGGAGGGGGAGGTTTTGGTTTTTCATTTGAAAATAATCAAAATAAGCTGAATTTAATGTTTAATATTCTAGTTTTAATGCAATCCTCCTAAATGTATTATTCATTTACTGAGTGGAAATGCTAAGTTTTAAGGATTTATGTATAGTTTTAGGACCAAAAGTTTTAAGTTCAAGTGTTCTAGTTTTGAAGCCTTTTCACTAATTTATGTGTTATTCAATGGTTTTAAATATGCTGTTTTAAGCATATTTGCCTGAAGAACTGACTCTCCCTGAAGTCTTGATGTGTGTCATAGCTTGGTGTAGATGGTAGCCTTTCTCCGTCCCTTGCTGATGATGCACCATACACATTCTCAGCTTTGTGAAGTCTAAATGTTATCTGACTGATTCTGTTCTAGATTTCTTCTGGTCCCTGCTCTCCTTCTACGCTGCTCATCAGTGCAAGATAGTCCTGTCATACCACTGGCCACTGCATTCTGCACCTTTCAAAATTCACAACATATTGTTTACTTTTGACACTGCATTTGTTTACTTTACTTTACTACAACACAGCAGCAGCGTGGCTACAAGACCTACCTGGGCCAGCTACGCAGGAGCATCCAGCTGTTTCCACTATTCTGTTATTTTGTAACATAACCCACGCGATGTGATTGGGTTTATTTATAGTCTGTCTCGGCTCTACCTCCGCTTTTAGGAATGTGAACTGCTGATGATTGTGACAAAGAATGTGTCTGATTTTATAACTGTGTAAGTAATTGTATGCTTCCGTGCTTTTATAATTTCTAAGCTCCTCATCATCTACTACCTCAGATAAAACAAGATAATTGACTATGTCAACATATGTGACCGCTGGCCATTGTTTTATATCATCAACCCAGGAGGCGGTGCTGGCCAACTTCGTAGGATGAGGGACAGACAAAATTACGTTGTTTACAGGATTTGCCCGTGCTGCCACCGCAAACTACTGTTGCCATTGCTTGTTGACATTATCGATATTTAAAAAAAATAAAAACAGATAAAACCTTTGTTTCAGAGCTTTTCGTAACTGTAATGCCTAACTATACGAATCAAGTGGCGAACCGAAGTCTTGAGCATCCACCATACGTAAGTGCAAAGCATAACGGGTAGTTTCGCATCCCGTAAAAAGGTGGATAGGCTGGGATTCGATTTCTGACGGGAAGCCTAGTTGTTTACTGCTGCCCAAAGACCCATACAAAAGTTATTGATCCAGCTACAAGTTACAGAAGGAGTTCGCCAGGGCCCCGGATGACTGTTTAGAGCAAAAGAAAAGCATTGGCCGGGTATCGAACTATACCATTCACTATACCATCAATGGAGGCCTTTCATTCATTGCCTGGATGCCGGCTTGTGCGGTTACATCCTACATTATAATAGGTTACAGTATACAAGTTACCCTATTTAAAATGTAATAAGTAGTGTTTAATTCCAACCCACTGAAATCAAGAACCATCACATGCGTATAATTTTGAGAACCTGTGAGAATCTTCTGGTAGGCTATAGCGTGATATGTTCTGTTGATGACACAAACTCTGTTAATGAAATAGCATTGGGTTAACAAGTGGCAGTTGCTGCATTAATGGGACGTACAACACACTTTGAGAACAAAGTAAGTCCATTATGTAGGGTTCTTTAAGTCAGTGTACATTTCTTTTCAAATTAATCAATTAAAATTAATGTAGCTTCTGAACACTGACTCCTCTAGAGGTCTAATAGTGCCACATTGTAACAGATACAACATGCCTTACCGCACAACTGGGATTTAAACCCAGCATCTTCTGGTTAGAATAGCATTTACAAACTCAACTTTAACATAACAGATTTAGCTTTAAATAAACTTAAATGTAATTTTGCTATGGTTAAGGTCAGTGAAAGCGTTCAAAGAATTAACTGGTGCAGTTTCTCTAAATAAAATACTGACTACATTAGGTTATTATCCTGGCATGTGGAGATTTCTAAACTGTGTCACAACTAGCCACACGGTAGGTTGTGCATTAACGCCTGTACCTTTGCAAGTCACGTGCAACCATAGGTTAAAGACTAAATGGGACTTGCAAGGGTACAGTAGGACTATCAGCTCCAACAGAATAAGGCACTTTCCAAGCCAGAAGCAGTTAAAACAGACATGAAACGTGACAAGTCAGATACAAGCAAGGATTTATGTCAGTTTTATTGAGAAACTTTTTGCCCTTGAACCATTACAGGACCAAGTGTGGCCTTCCCTTCCCACTGAACGCCTAGAGGGAGAAATAGAGACAAGTTAGAGCACAAGTGTCAAAAGCAACCTTAAAAGCGCGCTACCAACCTCCATAGCAGCAGCAATTCCACCATCAGGACCACATGTGGAGTCACAGCAACCACAAAGTTGGTCGTTTCCATCAGCAGCAAACCACCTGCAACAAGACAAAGCAGTTTTAACATGAGCAAAGACAGCTTAAAGAAAACAATTAAGTGCAACATACCCATTGGCAAAGGAACAGGATTTGCGCTGAGCATCACTGGGTGCAGAAGCAATAGTTGCCTTCAGAACACATGTTATGTAGATCTGCAAGGGTTGACAGACAAGTCAGAAAGCCAAAGCAGATGGGAAGAGAAGTTGAATTAACTCATACTATACTTAGTACATACAGAAGGACTGGAGCTCTCCTGGAACATGAATGCCTCCAGCTGGAACTGGATCTTGTCCACCTGGGACCGAGGCATGAAGCGGAGCTGGAAGCTGTAGCCTTGGCATCCACAAAGCACCTTATGATGGTCACCACAAAGCAACTCATGAATGTCAACTCTAGAACGTCCACGCAACTAGACCTTACCCATGATACTAAATGACAGGTTTATAAAAATAAACAAACAACTAAAATGGTCCTATAGCATCACGGGCCATGTCCCTACCCATAGTTCTCAATCAAGGAGTATCTTGGAAGAGAGTTCACATCAGGCACTTGAGTGGCCACACAGCTGTCCACAAACACACGCAGAGGCACATGATTGTACTGCTTCACAGATGCCTCGATGTTAAGAACACCACCCAGGAAATAGTAGTATGAAGGCCTCTGATAGGACCAATCGTCTACAAAGAAAAAGGCAACAGTTAGCGGAGGTTAAACTTGTTTTATTAAAAACATCCACCTACCGATCATGAGCTTCAGGGAGAACAGCAAGACTTCTTCACCAGCCTCCGTTGAGGCATAAGGGACCCATGTTGGCCTCAAAGCATCACTGCTTACATTTTGAAGCCTGTGGTTCATGAAAGTGCCCATTAAAATGGTCTCCCAGATGCACAAGCAAACAGAAAGTCACAGACCACTTGCCTTTGATAATGGCATTGTACACCAACAATTGCACTATCGGTCCGGTAATCGGAGTGCCTGCAAGATTTCAGGGTGTAGGTAAGAGAGGTGTAGACGAGCTCATCCTCATTAATCTGTTAGAGATTGTGGTTACCAACAGGGTCATTCCAAATAAAATGTACTGTGAAGAAAAAGTACATACTTTTGAGTGTGTAATAAAAGAGGACGCAAGCTTTGGGACAAACAATCATCAAAGTTAAAATCCTCCACATTCAATTTAATTTCCTACTGTATCAGAGAGAAGTGTAGTAGCACATTGATCTGCCATGCATGTCTTTAAAGCAGAGACTCATGTGTTTACAGTTTAAATATAATGATGGATTTAAAAGTTAATGGCCAAACATATTACATTTGTAGTTCAAATCGAATATCAGCCGTTAGTGTGCAATGTGCACTTCAATTCTGACCGAAATAGACCATCCGCTCACTGATTGCACATCGTATTTCTGCACAAGCGCATGAATGTGAGTGTTTTATAACAGATGCTCGCCAAAGTAGCGTGTTTGGAGAAGTTTGTGAGTATCAGTGGTGTATGTACACATGGGGATCAGCTCCATAGACATGATTGCTTGTTCACTGATGACATCGCTAAGTTCATACATTCAGAATTTAATTTTTATTTTAGTGTGTTTATTATGAATGGATATGAATAGTAGTTATATACAGTCCTTCGCATCTCCCTGTGGTCTTGTTTGGTATGGCAGGTTGACTTGTGCTTGTACTAATTGTAATATAACTAAGCAGAGTAAGTACTTCTAAGTTGTAAAGAACGTCTGCAATGCAATGCGTTTGCACAAAACACTGAATGTTAATATATTTTAAATCTATATAAAATAATTGGGGTTGTTGGTGGGCCTTGCAGTATTGATTCAGAGAGGAGCCTTCAAGTAAAAAGGTTGGGAACCACTGTTCTATATGATTAAATATAATAGTATTGAGAAATGGGTCCTAGATATTATAAAGATTAAAAAAGGCTGTATAGTAAAGCAATGCTATTCTGATGCTTTTGATCGGTTCTCGCTTTGAATTTGCAGAGTATCACGCCTGCCAATTGCATCAATCAATTACCATTGAAAGCATAAGGCTACATTCTGTCTGACAGATGCCACCATGTCAAGTGAAATGCATGCTTTGTGCGCAATCATAGCATTACCATCCAAAAATAAAACTTGTCATGCTTGAATAAGCAGTTATGTTAATCCAGCTATAAAGCAACAAGTAGAGACCAAACCAGATAACAAGGTATACGGTTGAATTAAGAAGTTTATTAAAACTACTAAAGTCACACGACCAGGTTAACTTCTCCACTAGACACCACAGTTTGTCCACTAGAGATGGTCTTGACATTAGCTTCTCTTCCTGGAAAAGAAATGGTAGAATTGTGGATGGCATTTAAAACCAAGTTCTCATGGTTCCTGAAGTCAGTTTACAACAAACACTCACTTTTCCTAGAGCAGCTTTGCTCACAGGAGCCAGAAGAGGGATGGCACACCGCTGTACTACAGTGGATGAAGATCTAACAGAGGGGAAAGGGTTAAGCCACAGAAATCACCATAAAAATATTAAGGACTCAGAAGGCTGCAGAGCATACGGTTTCCTGTAGAGGAGCCAGTGATGCTGGATTCACAAATGTAAACATCTTCACAGCAAAGCGCTTGTAGTGGGTTGGGAACTGAAGACCAGAAGATCCAGCAACCGGAACCAAAGTGGTCAGGTAACGGTCATCCTGGTAAGGGCATCTGAAAGGCAAAGAGGCAGTCAGAAATGCTTTACAGCACATTAGATGGAGGAAGACTGACCTTACTCACCCATCGACCAGAAGGTCCCACTGGGGTAGACTGAGTGGACTAGGGGTTGATGTCGCCCAGCAACGCCCCAGCATTAGGACAATGTTGGGGTCAGTCCTCTCCAAAATGCGCACCTCAACATACACAGGCTCCGGAGGACTTTTGTAACCGGATAATCAGCGCCGCCGTAGTAGGATGTGTACGCTCATCCCCTGAGGAAGAACACAGGCATTTAACCATAAACTGCTGCAATCTGGAGTTTTAGAAAATAATACATACTTGGGACAGACACTTACCTTCTGCACAGCCTTTGGTGACACATTGACCATTTGCCAGTCTAAGCTCCACCCTGAGGGGTCCAGGAGCAGCTACTGGTGGAGGTGCAGGAACAGTGTTGACCTCCACAACCAGAGCTTCCACAGAAGTAGCGGAGTACCTACACTGGAAGAGAAGCCTGACAACAAACAGTGATCTTGTAGCATTTCTCAAGGATTAACAGTTATGCTAAAGCATAAAACCACCTACTCAAAATGGCTGTCCCTTGTGATGTAACCAAGTGGTCCAACACCCACTTCATATGAGGAGGTCATTCTGTTTTCATACACCACATATCCACTGTCCTCCTGCAAATAGTAACTGTTGGCATCCAGTCCATTCTAAGCCATGCAGAACAGAACCACAAGCAGCTACTCACCATCATGCTTGTGCCACATGCAGTGACAGGGAACTGGTATATAGCAAAGGAAGGTGTGGATCCCACAGGACTGCAAGGTGGGTCATTTCCACCCAGGAGACGGACTGAATCCAGGCTCAAGCGAGGTAGCGTAACATCTCTAGCCACCACTACCACAAACTGACCATCTCTTATACACTGGACAGTCACTGGAACAAGGTACAACAGCAGGTTATTGCTGAGGAGCAGTTTAACATAAACTTTACATGACTCAACACTCTTACCTGCCTTCCCATAGAAACACTGTTGTCCGTTAAAGCAGCAGTTGATAGCTTGACACTCAGCACCACTGATACCAGGTGGGCCACATTGATCTGCTCATAATCAGCTACAGCACATTTGTCAAGGGGTTCTGTCTGCACCACTGGCTGCTTAGGCTGAAACTGCTGAGGATACCTGTTGACTAGCTTGCTGTTGAACCTGCTGAGGATACTGTTGACTAGCTTGCTGTTGAACCAGCTGAGGAAAACTGTTGACTAGCTTGCTGTTTAACTGCTGAGGAAACTGTTGACACTAGCTTGCTGTTTAACCAGCTGAGGAAACTGTTGACTAGCTTGCTGTTTAACCAGCTGAGGAAACTGTTGACTAGCTTGCTGTTTAACCAGCTGAGGAAACTGTTGACTAGCTTGCTGTTTAACCAGCTGAGGAAACTGTTGACTAGCTTGCTGTTTAACCAGCTGAGGAAACTGTTGACTAGCTTGCTGTTTCACCAGCTGAGGAAACTGTTGACTAGCTTGCTGTTTAACCAGCTGAGGAAACTGTTGACTAGCTTGCTGTTTCACCAGCTGAGGTAACTGTTGACTAACTTGCTGCTGAACCTGTTGAGGAAACTGTTGACTAGCCTGTTGCTGAACCTGTTGAGGAAACTGTGGACTAGTTTGTTGAACCCGCTGGTCAGTTTTCTGTAACGTCAGAGCTTGAGGATTCTGGGGCAGATTACTCCACTGTGGAACAGCATGACAGAAAGCACAAAACCACACACAAAGTGCCAGAGACTGCCGGGCACACCAACTTCCTGCCATTGTTCAACAGCTAGTCACACTGCTGAGATGTTGTCCTTGGTCTTTTTGTATTCTACAGCTGTTGGCTAATTAACGATAATCCCTCCTCTTCATTAACAGTCATGAATCTCCAGACTTGCCAAAATGGGAGCTTATGTTATAGCCTACCAGAAGTTTCTCACTGGTTCTCAAAGTACTTTGATTAGATGTTTGGTGCATTCTGCTTTGCTTGCAAACATGCTGAAATACTTTTAAAATATCTTTATATGGCAGAAATAGTAAGAGTCATGTGTGTTAACTTCCCTCGAGGTAATCCTAGTGATGGGCAGACCGAGGCTTCGTGAAGCACTGAAACAGTTGAAGCAAATGTGCCGGAGCTTCAAACAACACCCGACACCCGTCCATTACGCCATCTAGTGGTCACTTGCATGTATTGATCTGAAATAACCTTGAAATGTTAAAAAAAATAGTTTTTAACATCTGTCAGACAACTACTTGGTTTTGTAACCTGTAGCCTCCTTGTTGTTTTTTGTCATGAAAAATTAAGATTAATAAAATAAATACAGCCACAATGTGTCACAGTTGCTACATTACATGTTTATTAAAAAAATATATAAATGTCTCTGCTGTTGAAGGACTTAACCGACTTCTTTTTTACATATACTTTCTTCCAGCCTTTGAAAAATCCTCTCACAAGAGACACATGTTGCTTGCATGCACTAATATTTTTCAGCAAGTACATACAAATGAGTGAAATTTATTGCTCTCTTTCCAATAAATTAATGGATCATGCTCTGGGCAAAAATGCACTCTTGAGGTATCTTTTCACTTCTACTGTTGCAAATCATACATCTCACTTCATTTGGTATTTCCAAATGGAAATGCTCCCACACCACAGATGTACGGCATCTCTTATGTGGAGCCTCCATCTATATATCACCTATGAATATATATATATATATATATATATAATTATATATCTTATGCTGTGCTGTCACTATCTAACTTTGGCTATATGAATGTGTCACTATATCTATCCTAACTATCTGTCACTGTCTATACCTATCAGTAAATATATCTAATTTAAATCTAATTTAAAACAAAATGTAGGCTATCTCCTCTCACAAAACCCATGAGGTGAGGATGGATTAACTTTACTTTTAAACCGAGGGGAATGAGGTTCATACAGATGTGTGACTGTGTGGTTTGTTCCCGCCCCTTTCAATCGAAGCAGTTTCGACAGGCGCACCTGATGAAACACTTCGGCGCTTCATTTAGCGGTAGTCACGTGACATGGGTGTGTCGAATCACAGTTCGAGCAGTGTTTCGAAACAGCTGCGCTTCGGGATCTCGACACAGCGTCGAAACGTCAGTTTCGCGTCAGCCATCCCTAACTGTAGCTTGCCTAAAGTACTTTGTTTAGATGTTTGGTGCATTCTGCTTTGCTTGCAAACATGCAGAAATACTTTTAAAATAT